>JBAMJV010012066.1:0-29297 GCA_037951105.1 Echinarachnius parma
GAGATGAGATGAGACGAGACGAGACGAGACGAGATGAGATGAGATGAGTTGAGATGCGTTGAGATGAGATGAGATGAGATGCGATGAGATGAGATGAGATGAGATGAGATGAGATGAGATGAGATGAGATGAGATGAGATGAGATGAGATGAGATGAGATGAGATGAGATGCGATGAGATGAGATGCGTGAGATGAGATGAGATGAGTGACATGAGATGAGATGAGATGAGATGAGATGAGATGAGATGAGATGCGATGAGATGAGATGACATGAGATGAGATGAGATGAGATGAGATGAGATGACATGACATGAGATGAGATGAGATGAGATGAGATGAGATGAGATGAGATGAGATGAGAGATGCGATGAGATGAGATGAGATGAGATGAGATGAGATGAGATGAGATGAGATGCGATGAGATGAGATGAGATGAGATGAGATGAGACGAGACGAGATGAGATGAGATGAGATGAGTTGAGATGCGTTGATGATGAGATGAGATGAATGAGATGAGATGAGATGAGATGAGATGAGATGAGATGCGTTGAGATGAGATGAGATGAGATGACATGAGATGAGATGAGATGAGACGAGACGAGACGAGATGTGATGTGATGAGATGCGTTGAGATGAGATGAAATGAGATGAGATGAGATGAGATGAGATGAGATGAGATGAGGGGAGAGGAGAGGAGAGGAGATGAGATGAAAATGTGATCGGAGAGGAGAGGAGAGGAGAGGAGAGGAGAGGAGAGGAGGGGAGAGGAGAGGAGATGAAATGAGATGAGATGAGAGGGGGGGGGGGGGGGAGATGAGATTAGATGAGAGCAACTCACTTCATTTAGTGTCATGTTTTCATACCACGGATTTAATAGTTGTATGTACCTTTTTGTATCTGTTTTTACTTGCCTTTTTTATTCCCTTTCCAATCGCTCACAGTTTGTAAAAATCAGTGCAAGCACGAAGCCCGAGGAGGAGCTGGAATTCATGCGAGATGAATGGGGGATCGAGACCCCCGGAAGTGTTGATCGCCGTGACGGGAGGGGCGAAACGACTTCCCTCTCAAAGGGAACTGCAGGGAGTTCTTTCGGCGAAAGCTGATTGGCAAGGCTCTAATAACAGTGTGAACATTCAGTATTTAATTGTTATCATCATATTGTTATTTTGTTATTATCAGTAGTAGAATGACTACTTCTACTTCTACTACTACTACTACTACTACTACTACTACTACTACTACTACTACTACTACTACTACTACTACTACTACTACTACTACTACTATTACTACTACTACTACTACTACTACTACTACTACTACTACTACTACTACTACTACTATAGTGGGGGCTCTTAGGTCATGGGGTGTGCACTTCCGGAAGAAAGTGTGAATTTTTGGCACACAGATAGTTTAGACCTTCCTCTTCAAGAAATTTGATGGAAGCAATTTTGCACGGCCCATTCTTTGGCCCGCCATCTTGAATTCCAAAATGGCCGCCATCTGGCACCTGTTTTCATCAATATCTCAGCAACTAAAACAGCTAGAGAGTTATTTTCAGTGGCTATACCCACATAATGGGGGCCAACAAATCACCTGAATCGAATATCAAGACTTCAAATGGCAGCCATCTTGAATTTCAAAATGGCCGCCATCTGGCACCTGTTTTCCTCAATATCTCAGCAACTAACACAGCTAGAGAGTTATTTTCCGTGGCTATACCCACATAATGGGGGGCAACGAATCACCTGAATAGAAAATCAAGACTTCAAATGGCAGCCATCTTGAATTTCAAAATGGCCGCCATCTGGCACCTGTTTTCATCAATATGTCAGCAACTAAAACAGCTAGAGAGATATTTTCAGTGGCTTTACCCACATAATGGGGGCCAACGAATCACCTGAATCACATATTACGTTTCACTAAGTTAGCCGTGATCTCCACCACGGTGGAAATCAACTCAACCATTTTAATAGCTTTCGTCAACATTCCATGCCCTGTTTAACTGCCCCCCCCCCCCCCCCCCGAGACCTAGTGGTATTTATAGAGATAATCTCCTCCGGTTACACGCAGTAAACCGATAAGAACGGTGTAAACGGTGATAAAATTCTACTAGAGGCACGAATCTCTCAACCTCTCCTCAGGCCTGAGAAGCGGATATTTTCTAACTTCGGTGAAACGTAATAGTCAAGACTTCAAATGGCAGCCATCATGGGAAGCCTACATTTAACTCCATCTCAGAAACTAAAGCAATTACGGAGTTCATTTCAACTGATGTGCCTATCTGTTTGTGGTCAACTTGTAACAATGTACCAATAGATGGAAGCAATTATGCACTTCCCATTTTAACCGCCATCTTGACTTTCAAAATGGCTGCCATCTGGAAACCCTATTTTCTCCGATATTTTAAAAACTAAAACAGCTGGAGAGTTTATTTCAGCCGGGTACACTCACATTTTCTTGGTCAATGAATCACCTGGATCGTCTTTATAAGCTTCAAATAGTAGCCATCTTGAATTTCAAGATGGCTTCACGAGTGGCTTATTCAATTATGTATCTCAGAATCAAATCAGTCAGTGCATTTCGATGGGTATGCCCATCTTAGGGCGGAAGCAATTGAGCAATATTGCTGATATATAAAGATATTCTGAACAAATAGAAGTCTACTTGACAATTCGATTGATTAAACAAAGTTATCGGGTAGGAGGTTAGTTCAAAAGAGAATCAATGAATGCACTAACCTACCTTTTGAAAAGCGAGTAACATTCATTCAAGCATTATTTCAAATGTTTCAATCCCCACTAATGAAAACTAACTAAATGGAAAAAGTTTGAACATTTGGAAGACGAGGAAAAAGTTTGGAAGACCGAGAGCTTCGATCATTATGACCGTGACTTTACGTACATTACCTACTTTAGTTCCCATAGACAAGTCAACACTTGAGGATACAATTATCTAGAGTATGTAGGACCAACATGTCTGAATTATATTGTCCAACTCCTGGAAGAATGTCAACGCTGCGCAAACCGATACTTTGACTAGACAGTGGACACTTTTAGCGAGCAGATTCATATAGCGGCATGACACTCAACACCAAATTCAAGAAATAATTTGCGCAGGAGTTAATTAATCACTTGTACTCAATTTATCCGGACTAAGCGTTCCCTATCGAGGAGAAGGAGGGCATGTGAGCACTTAATTATGGTAGCTTGGAAGATTTATCAGTAAGAAATTCACACAGTTGGTTTATATAATATTTTCACCTCCAGTCACCCCTGTGAATATTAGGAGTGATCCATACTTTCATACCGATCCATATCAATCCCTTGACACTCCACTTGTGGCTAATCTAATTGGGCTCTTAAAATGGGCCAAAGCCAACTAGATAAACCCACATTTAAAGGACATATTATCGTTCTACCCTACATCAAGGGTGCCTTCAAAAGCTCTTTGAAGGAATTTGGCATCAAAGTGTATTACAAGCGTCAAGAACGTTACACCAAATCCTAGCAGCTCATAACGACACGACTGAGAAAGGGAGCATAAATGGGTGGTGTATATGATTCCTTAGCATGGACAAACTACAAAAGGATGTTTGCAAGGAATCACATAAAGGAGATACGGAGCTGTCTTTCAAAACCATATTCGTGGAACACTGAAGCATGAATTCAATCAATACAATGATTCACAAGATGGCTACCACCTGGTATTTTAAAAGCAATCCAGGTAATTCAGTGACATCAACATTAAGTATAAACCACTCAAAATTAACTGTGTTGCAGTTGCAATAAAGAGCTACAGCTGAATACAGTTCCCAGGGTGGCCATCTTTAAATGTATGATGACTGTCATTTCTATAAAGTCGATCTAGGTCATTAAATGACGCCAACAATGACGGCATAACCTCTGACATTATTATCCAGATGTTATTGTTTCTGAAACATTAACCCCTTGCTTAAATAAAGGAACTGAGTGTGCTATATACTCACAAAATATATGGGAATGTCAAAATCTTGAAGCGAAATTATTTTTCAGGTGGTGACCATTTTTAAATTGAAGGTGGATGCGAAAATGGCACTTGCTAAATTGCTTCCAACCACTGTGGGTGCATCTGACTTAGGTCTTTCAATGTACTCCATGCTATTTATTGCGAACAACAGACTGCATTCCCACAGTAATGTACTCTGTTGCTTTGTTGGTCTCGCAGATTTGAATCAAATCTATATAGACTTATCATCGCGGCCATATCAAACTTCAAGATGGCCCAACCATTTCAAGTCATTTAAGACAATCCAGGTGATCTGTTGACCCCCAAAATGTGTTAAAACCTACTAAAAAGAACTCTCCAGCCATTTTAGTTCTGAAATACACGCAAAATAGGTTCCAGATGTCAGCCATAATGAAATTCCGATGGCGGCCAAAATGGGTCTTGCTTATTTGCTTTCAACCTCATGTTTCTTTCAAAGACAGACAAGTCGTTGGCCCCAGCAAAAAGGCATAGCAACTAGAAAGAACTCTGTACCGTTTTTTAGTTTCTGATATAAAGAGTTAAATATGCTAATCCCCTTGTTGGCCATCTTGAAATTCAAGATTGCTGCCATTTGACGCCTTTAGGTGGATTCAGGTGATTCGTTGGACCCAAATAAGTGGGTATAGCCGCTAAAATAATGCTTTAGCTGTTTTAGTTTCTGAGATAAAGGAGATATATGGGAACTTGGAAGTGCATAATTGCTTCCAACTATTGGTTACAAGTTGACCACAAACAGATAGGCATATCAGTTGAAATGAACTGTGCTTTAGTTTCTGAGATGGAGTTTAATGTAGGCTTCCCATGGCGGCAATCTTGAAATTGAAGATGGCTGCCATTTGAAGTCTTGATATTTGATTCAGATGATTCGTTGGCCCCCATTATGTGGGTATAGCCACTGAAATAACTCACTAGCTGTTTTAGTTGCTGAGATATTGATGAAAAACAGGTGCCAGATGGCGGCCATTTTGAAATCCAAGATGGCTGCCATTTGAAGTCTTGATTTTCTATTCAGGTGATTCGTTGGCCCCCATTATGTGGGTATAGCCACTGAAATAACTCTCTAGCAGTTTTAGTTGCTGAGATATTGATGAAAACAGGTGCAGATGGCGGCCATTTTGAAATTCAAGATGGCTGCCATTTGAAGTCTTGATATTCGATTCAGGTGATTCGTTGGCCCCCATTATGTGGGTATAGCCACTGAAAATAACTCTCTAGCTGTTTTAGTTGCTGAGATATTGATGAAAACAGGTGCCAGATGGCGGCCATTTTGAAATTCAAGATGGCTGCCATTTGAAGTCTTGATATTCGATTCAGGTGATTCGTTGGCCCCCATTATGTGGGTATAGTCACTGAAAATGACTCTCTAGCTGTTTTAGTTGCTGAGATATTGATGAAAACAGGTGGCAGATGGCGGCCATTTTGAAATTCAAGATGGCGGCCAAGAATGGGCCGTGCACAATTGCTTCCATCAATTTCATGAAGAGGAAGGTCTAAACTATCTGTGTGCCAAAATTCACGCTTTCTTCAGAATGCACACTTCGTCCCATATATTGACTTAAGAGCCCCCACTACTACTACTACTACTACTACTACTACTACATGGCGTCAAGTCCGAATTGCATTCCTAGGTATGCACCAGATTGCACAGTTTCAAGTCCAAAATGCAAAGCTTCATACCGTGGGAGGGGGACACCTCCCTCCAACACCCTCCCCCCCCCCCCCCCCTCCCCCCCACCCACTCATCAGTCGCTTTGCTCCTTCGGGCTTGGTCGCTTCGCTCCCTCACAAGGTCCCATACTCAAAGTAGGCAACCTTGCCATGCCATTACGCTATACCTGGTGATGCGGATTTGTTTTGCCCCCCCCCCCCCCCCCCCCCCCCCCCCCCCCGAAAAAAAAATATTTGCTCATTACGGCCACTACTACTACTACTACTACTTCTACTGAAAGTTTGAAAGTTGAAAGTTTGAAGTTTATTTATTTACTCAACGACCCATATAGGGTATCGGAGTACACAATAATGAAGTATAACAATATACATATAATGCAAGATAATTTCAGATTAGTTGAAATAATTATGTGACAATTTTATACAGTTTATACAGAAATATATACATTATATACATAGAATGAAAGGGGAAACGGGAGAGGATGTGTGTGTGTGTGGGTGGGGAGGGGGAGGGGAGAAGGTGGGGAAGGAAAGGGAAGAGGGAGGATGTGGGTGGGGAGGGAGAGGGAAGAGGGGTGGGGAGGGAGAGGGGAGATGGGTGGGGAGGGAGAGGGTGTGGGTGGGGAGGGGGGGGGGGGGGGGGGTGGCAGAGTAAGGAAGGGAGACACAGCCCCAGGAAAGATTATACATATATTTAAATGTATAACATTACGTCCAATATAATATGATGATCAAATTATACATGCGACATTATGTAGTTACAGAATTTCGCTAGATTTGATAAGACACGTTCTTTTCACAGTTAAAGAGTTGGTTCATTTTAAAGTGTTTGGATTTTTCCAATAATATTTTTTAACAAACTTCTTTCGTTGATTTTCAAAACATTTACACTGAAATAGGTAATGAAATTCATCACCAATTTTATTTTCATTACAAAGAGTGCAATATCTTTCCTTTCTTTGGATATGACCATATCTTCCCATTACTATAGGCAATTTATGGTTAATGCATCTAAATTTACAAAATGATTTAATCTCAGAACTTCGCAATAAATTAAGAATATTTTTCAAAGTGATGAGATTGCTTATAAACTTCTATAATTAATACATTGAGAATTTCCTTCAATATCACCATGCCATTCTTGATTACCAAGTGTCATTCAATTTGGCGCTTATCAGACTTTTGAAAGCAAATAAACTGATATTTGATGCCTGATTATCCCACATTTTCTGTGAGTCCCAAGTTATCAAGTAAATTCTTTATTTTGCCAATCCATGACATTTCATTTTCTTGTTTCAAAAAACAGTGCATATTGACAATTATACAAAACATTTGATATCTTCGATTCCTTACTATTTCACGAGTCGATACCAAAATGATAGCATCCGGAGAGCAACTGTCTTTTCAAGTTTATGTTTACCTAATTCACCATAATCATGCAATTTGGTGTCCTCCTATTTAGACAAAGGAGTCATTTACAAAATTTCAATAAAAAAGTTTCAATGTGAGTGAGATCTTCAAAACCCCAGATTTCACTACCATAGAGTAAAATAGGCAAAATCAAATGATCAAATAACTCTAATAGTTAGGCGGCTAAGGGTAACAATTGTGCACTTTTTGAAAGAAACATGAAAGTCCTACCTAATAATCTTCATTATATGTGAATTATTTTCCCTCGTGGAAGTTTGCTCAATTTGACCCCAAGTGACCTTTAGAGGTCATGACCTTGTTAACGCCCTATTTTGCCGCTTTGAGGCATCATTCTTAACGCTTCTTCTATATTTCGTTTTAAATATGATTGTAGCAGTTAGCCTCGTATCCGTGGGGTGACAATGATCTGATTTAAAGATGTTGGGGTCATGGGGTTAAAGGTTATGGAGCTCATTATCTATGTACAATCAATGTAATTGAAGTAAGTAAATAGTCCTGTAGACGGACCTATACTTGTGTATTAGACCTGTGGAGACGTCCTTTAGTCTAACGTTTTTTTTATTGATTCATATTCTAGAAGGTTTAAGAAGAAATTTTAGCTTTGTTCCCACCTTTTAAAGTTAATTAGCTAATTTGCATATTTGTGTAATAAGGTCAGGGGTTATTTTCTATCTAGGAATGGTAAAATATTGATAAAAACAAGTATTCTAGGGTATTTTGGGGCAAGGATTCCATTTATGGTGCTCGTTTGTAAGTGCCGTATGGGAAACATCCCAACATCCAAGATGGCTGCCTCTAATTTGCATATTTATGAATATTATTGATTTTCAGTGGCTACACCCCCTTATAAGCAATAATTCCAGATTATTATTTGTCAGTTATGTTCTAAGTATGTATTTAAGATATCAAAGATTAGTTGCCATCATGGCAACCTCTAGCAATGCATATTATTTGCATAATTAGGTATTTTATATAATTTGCATATTCCCCCAAATCGAGTATATTGGGAACCCGGACAGTAAAAATGACAAGTATAATACCACTTTTCCAAGGTTTTCGGGGGCAACAGATCCATTTTTGATACTTACTTCCCTGTTTAACCATGGCAACCATCTCAAATCCAAGATGGCTGCTCCCCAAATTACACGTGTTATGGTACACGACTATATTATTTTGGTTATATTAGATCGATATTATAATGTTTGGACTTTTAATTATTGAAATAAGCAACTAGAATACTTGAATCATGATGTAGTTGTTTGCTTACAGTAAACAAATCATATTTTTATAAAATAAATGCCATTAAAGTGGCAAATAGCATTTTTCCTTTAAAATTACAAAAGCGGCCCTCTTGGATTTATGTAGGTTGCCAAGGTGATACGTCAAACTAAGTATCATGGATGGATTTGTTGCCCCCTTAAACCTTGGAAAAAGTGGTATTCCTTGTAATTTTTACTTCCTGGGTTCCTAATATACTCGATTTGGGGGAATATGCAAATTAGGTAAAATACCTAATTATGCTAATTGTATGCATTGCTGCGGAGGTGGCAACTAAGCTAAATTATCTTTAACACGCATTTAGAACATAATTGAGGAAAATCATCTGTAATTATGATTTATAAGAGGCTGTAGCCACTGAAAATCATTAATATTCATAAATATGCAAATTAGGGGCAGCCATCTTGGATTTCAGGGTGTTGCTCATATGGCACTTACAAACGAGCACCAGAAATGGAATCCTTGCCCCCAAAAAACCCTAGAATACTTGTTTGTTATCAATGTTGTACAATTCCTAGCTAGAAAATGACCCCTGACATTATTTCACAAATATGCAAATTAGCTAATTTAGTTTATAATGCATCAAAAAGAGTTGCCCAATGTTGCCATGGTGGCAACAAAGCTAAAATATATTCTTAACCCTTCTAGACTATGAATCAATAAAAAAATGTTGGACTAAAGAACGATAAGTAAACTTTAGACACATGTGAAAAGTGAAGAGGGGGGGGGGGTCCCCACTCCTTTTCATTTACCCCATACAATTACCCCATAAAATAATCATGTATTATATAATAATGGACAATATGATGTTCAGGTCACTTTTAACCCATTAACATAATAAGGAAAGAATCAAGTCATGTTAGATACCCATACAATGGTGTAATAACGCACTTTGCACCCCCCTTTCTTTCAAGACCCTGTCCCGCCCCTCATGGTCATAATTAGCAAACTTCCACAGGGGAAATTAAACGTTATGATAATATGAACTATCTGTGAAAAATTCACATTTATTTCATTTTGTGCACAATTGTTATGATTCCAGGCCCTTAGCTGCCTAACTATAATTGAATATCAATGGGAAGATTTAACGAAAATGTTTTACTCTTCATAGAATATAGTATAGTGCTCTTCTAGCCTGATAAACTTGTTTATTCATTGCCTTCTTAAAATTGTTATTATAATTAAAGTAGTTCCAAAGTATACATAATCATCGCATACACAAATTTCATTTCCTCCAAATGAGAAGGAAGGTACCCTTCTCACTTTCCCTCGGGAAAATACCACAATTTTTGTTTTGGTAGTATTTACAGTAAGGTGCCATGTTTGGCAATAATCAAACAAAGCATTAAGAGCTAATTGCAATTCTTCTGCATTTTCAGCGAAGACGATCGTGTCGTCTGCATAAAGAAGCGTGAATAAATTACAAAACATATCGACCTCACTATCGAGGTAAGTTTCATTAATAGCGGATGAGATAGAGCTGAGACCAGGGTATCTTCGTTTCAAAAAAGATGTAAAGTCATTCAAATATAACGCATTTAATATAGAAGACAATTTTTCTCCTTGTTTAACACCAATATTACTTCGAAAAAAATCTGATTTATTATTATCGTATGAGATGCAGGCCTTCGATTTATCATAAATCTCATTAACTACTCTAAGTAATTTTCCATTTATTCCATGATAAATGAGTTTAATCCACAATGAGGATCTATCAATTAAATCGAATGCTTTTTTATAATCAACAAAAGCAGTGTAAACCCTTTTTACACTACTACTACTACTACTACTACTACTACTACTACTACTACTACTACTACTACTACTACTACTACTACTACTACTACTAGTCTACTACTACTACTACTACTACTACTACTACTCATAGGCGCCGGAAGTGGGGGGGCAGGGGGGGCGGCCGCCCCCCCCCCCCCCCCCAATCCAAAAAGTGGGGGGGCAAAACGCATTTTTGCCCCCCCAAAAAGCCCCCCCCCCCCTCAAAAAAAAAATTAAAAAAAATAAAAGAAAGAAAGAAAAAGGAAAACAAAAAATTAACTGTATCACCCAATACTTGTTATTTCTAACGTTTAAAAACTAAGTTATACATCCATTTAACGTTTTCGCTGCGCGCTTAGCGCGGACACAAATTATCTCAGTTTGATGTGTAACTTGCGTATGGTACGTCTGGGGTGGATTTTTCTGTACCGGTCCACGTAGTTCCTGTGTAGGTTGTTATTGCTCTGGCTGTTTGTGTGACGTGCACCAAATTGCACCATTTCAAGTATATGAATGCAAAATCTTCCCCATGGAAGGGGGAAACCCCCTCCCAAACCCTCCCCTTCTGGCTCTGACCAGCCCTCGGTCGCTTCGCTCCCTCGGGACTCATTTTTGGCTGTAAGCTTTGATGTTGGATCACACAAATGTGGCATATGGTTTATGTTTTATGCACCACAATGCCACCATTTCAAGTATATAAATGCAAAATCTTCCCCGTGGGAGGGGGATACCCCCTCCCAAACCCTCCCCCTCTGGCTCTGACCCAGCCCTCAGTCGCTTCGCTCCCTCTGGACTCATTTTTGGCTGTAAGCTATGTTGTTGGATCATACAATAATGTGGCATATGGTTTATGTTTTATGCACCACAATGCACCATTTCAAGTATATAAATGCAAAATCTTCCCCGTGGGAGGGGATACCCCTCCCAAACCCTCCCCCTCTGGCTCTGACCCAGCCCTCAGTCGCTTCGCTCCCTCTGGACTCATTTTTGGCTGTAAGCTATGTTGTTGGATCATACAATAATGTGGCATATGGTTTATGTTTTTATGCACCAAATTGCACCATTTCAAGTATATAAATGCAAAATCTTCCCCGTGGGAGGGGGATACCCCCTCCCAAACCCTCCCCCTCTGGCTCTGACCCAGCCTCGGTCGCTTCGCTCCCTCGGGACTCATTTTTGGCTCTAAGCTTTGATGTTGGATCACATACAATAATGTGGCATATGGTTTATGTTTTATGCACCACAATGCACCATTTCAAGTATATAAATGCAAAATCTTCCCCGTGGGAGGGGGATACCCCCTCCCAAATCCTCCCCCTCTGGCTCTGACCCAGCCCTCAGTCGCTTCGCTCCCTCGGGACTCAATTTTGGCTGTAAGCTATGTTGTTGGATCATACAATAATGTGGCATATGGTTTATGTTTTTTATGCACCAAATTGCACCATTTCAAGTATATAAATGCAAAATCTTCCCCGTGGGAGGGGGATACCCCCTCCCAAACCCTCCCCCTCTGGCTCTGCTCCAGCCCTCGGTCGCTTCACTCCCTCGGGACTCATTTTTGGCTGTAAGCTTTGATGTTGGATCACACAAAATAATGTGGCATATGCTTTATGTTTTATGCACCACAATGCACCATTTCAAGTATATAAATGCAAAATCTTCCCCGTGGGAGGGGGATACCCCCTCCCAAACCCTCCCCTCTGGCTCTGCTCCAGCCCTCGGTCGCTTCGCTCCCTCGGGACTCATTTTTGGTTCTAAGCTATGTTGTTGGATTATGTTTTCATGCAAAAGATTGCACAATTTCAAGTAAAAAAATACAAAAGCTCCCTACCGTGGGAGGGGGGACTCCGCTCAGTCACTTCGCTCCCTCGGGCTTGGTCGCTTTATCCTCGCAATGTCTCACTCTCACCTCTGGCTCAAAGTTGGCAACTCTGTGAGTGTGGTTCGGCATGAGCCCCTAAACACATAAATCGTGAGCCCCCTTAGGGTTTTGCCCCCCAATCCAAAACTGCTTCCGGCGCGCCTGCTACTACTGCTGCTACTACTACTACTACTACTTCTACTACTACTACTACTACTACTACTACTACTACTACTACTACTACTACTACTACTACTACTACTACTACTACTACTACTACTACTACTAGTAGTAGTAGTAGTAATAGTAGTCTTAGTAGTAGTAGTCATGGTAGTACTGTTGTTGTTGTTGTTGTATGTGTTGCTATTCAATTTTATAAGGTTTTACCGCTCATATTCGCAGCCATTACGCTGAATTATACATAATTTTGGAAAACAACAAGTATGCATTTTAAATAAGTCCAGGGGCCACTTTTTGTCTTTTTTCTTTCTTCTTAAAAAATTAATGAATAAATACATTAATCAATTTATCGATTCATACGCATTCATCCAGGTGCGTGGATAGTATCTGGTGGTACATATGGTGGTGTGATGAAGTACGTGGGTGAAGCGGTCCAGGCGTACGGTCAGTGGGGCACCGTGACCAGTAGCGGGGTGAGCATAGGAGTCGCCACATGGGACACACTCTACAACAAAGCTGACATGATGACACATCTACATGAGCACGCGGTAATTTCACATTTCCTTCACCTGACAAGCATAATTTTTGCACAAAAGACGCGTTTTCCAGAATATTACACGAACATTCAATGTGTATGTACATATTGCGTTATTCAATTTATATTAGAGGGTATACATGTCCCCCTTTTGATTGATTGATTGATTCATTCATTCATTGATCGATCGATGGATCCATGGTTTGATTGATTGTTTGAGTGTTTGATTGATTGATTCGTTCTTTCGCAATCAAATTCGTCATTGTACCGATCAATATAGTCAAAGCTTATTCGATTTCGTCCAATCGGTCCTGCCGGTGCAAAATGTGATGATCAATTTCGTCATTTTCCATTCAAATTCGTCAAACAATGTAGAAAGCTGTATGTTTGTTTCATCAGCCTTTCATATTATCCTTTATTTAAACCCAATGTGTATGATTGTTTTGTGACCGGGGAATTCACACAACTCTTATTAGACTATCGTCAATTGAACAGTTTTTGTATTTGATATATGAAATTTGATATGTTAATGTGATTGATTGATTGATTGATTGATTGATTGATTGATTGATTGATTGATTGATTGATTGATTGATTGATTGATTGATTGATTAATTGATTGATTGATTGATTGATTGATTGATTGATTGATTGATTGATTGATTGATTGATTGATTGATTGGGTGATTGATTGATTGATTGATTGATTGATTGATTGATTGATTGATTGATTGATTGATTGATTCATTGATTGATTCATTGATTCATTGATTCATTCAATCATTCATGTATTCATTCTCCGATTTATTTGACCAATGCATGAACAGACTACGTCTGCTGATTTCGAGTATAATGTCAAACAGCGGAAGTCTCTCCCCAAGCAAACATCATGTCTCGACCCAAACCACTCTCACTTTATCCTGGTCGACAGTGGAAAAGATGAATTCGGAGGGGAGGTCAAATTCAGGAACGATTTCATCGATTGTCTCTCCAAGCCAACATTAGGAGTCAGTAAGTATTCCATGAGGGCGTATCACAAAGATTGTAAATAATCCGTGTTTCTAAATTAGATTCAGTTTTACACAATATATGTACCTCACTACACAACAACCCACATGACACAAATAAATCCTTCTTCTCCCGTTGAGAAAAGAATATAACTGCATGGTTTCCACTGGCGAATATATTGCGCTTTAGGCTTAGCGCGATCAATCTCTTTTCGCGACATACCAGGGGCGTCGATCCTGGGGGGGGGGGGGGGGGGGGGCCAGGGGGGCTGTCGCCCCCCCAATGAAAATATTGGGGGGAGAACATATCAATTCGCCCCCCCCCCCCCCACCCAATAATTCCAAAAATGAGGAAGAAAAAAATCGAGTGATATAATGCCAAAGAGGGGAAAGACACATTCATCAATAATTAATCTTCAAAATAGCCGGTTTTTAGTTTGAAAAGGACTGTAAATCTCTTTTTTGCCTACAGTTTCTCATATTGCAAGTTTCATTTTGGTTGCGGAAACTCACCTTTCGAAATGTGTTGGGCAGTGTAATTTCTCAAACGCACACCTCAAACGAAATTTATTAAACCCTCATCTATAGATAGCACACCGTCACAGAAAATAAAATAATCTGAAATATATCTTTCATTTAATTCGGTCCATATGCGCTGAACGCAAATCAAATTGGAATATCATGTCCCCCCACATTTGAAAGTGGAGGAGATTGTCCCCCTCCCTTTGTCATTATGTATGTTTGGTTCCATACTTATATACTTCATATTACGTGAAATGTTTTCATTACGTGAAAATGTCTCAGGTGTGCACCAAATCGCACAATTTCACGCCCAAACATACAAAAGCTCCCTACTGTGGGAGGGGGACACCCCCTCGATCCCACACCCTCCCCCGCTCGGTCGCTTCGCTTCCTCGCAATGTCTCCCCTCCACTTTGGAGAAGTTGTTGACGCCCTTGCTTAGTTTCATGGGAGCCCAATGCCCTTGACTATATCGATGGCTATCGAAAACCTATAGTATAGGTTTTTTCATCCATTTTCAAACAATCCTAATTCAATTTTATTCATTGCTAACTTCGATTTCGTCCGGAAAGTCTTTCGCCGGTCATAAATTATGTAGTGTTCGATTTCGTCATTGCGCACAAATTCGTTCTTTCGCAATCAAATTCGTCATTGCACCGATCAATATAGTCAAAGCTTATTCGATTTCGTCCAATCGGTCCTGCCGGTGCAAAATGTGATGATCAATTTCGTCATTTTCCATTCAAATTCGTCAAACAATGTAGAAAGCTGTATGTTTGTTTCATCAGCCTTTCATATTATCCTTTATTTAAACCCAATGTGTATGATTGTTTTGTGACCGGGGAATTCACACAACTCTTATTAGACTATCGTCAATTGAACAGTTTTTGTATTTGATATATGAAATTTGATATGTTAATGTGTCTCCCATTACAACATAATGTATTGCATTAATCAATCAATCAATCAGACTTTTGGTCAATAATCGATGTTTGAATTGCAATATCGAAATTAATTGTTTTGTGATCAGTTTATCGTTTTAGTAACACTTATTATTGTAGTTATTCATTTTTAAATGAATTGTATGAGCTACAATATAGACATACATTATGAACCAGGGCAATACATTACATGACGAATTTGAACGACTAAGTCTTGAAATCGAATGATCAATGACGAATTCGAACTTCACATTGTGCGTTTTGTCGGGACGAATTCCATTGCAACATGACGAATTAGAATGAGCCAATTTTGAATTTGAAAGACCTTTGATCAATCCGAATGGTAAATTAAATGACTAAATCGAATGTAGCAATTGTAGTTTTCAGACTTCTCGGGACGAAATTGAAGTTAGCATTGTTAGCAATTTGATTGAGGATAGTTTGAAAATGAATGGGAAAACATACAGTAGTATAGGTTTTCCGTCCATTTTAACAATTTTGTCATTCAATTTTATAAATTTGTACTTCAATTTCGTTTCGAGAAGCCGAGTATATGCCAATGCTAACTTCAATTTCGTCTATTATCGACCAATTTCACAAAAAAGGTCCATTCTATTTAGTCTATTCTATTTTGTCACACATTATCGTCCAGTATACAATTCATATACGTCACTCACAGATGTGTTCAGCAAATATGACCGACGAATTTGAATTGTAATCGACGAAAATGCGTAACGAACGACTAAATTAAATGGGCTTTTTTATGAAATTGGTCGACGATAGACGAAATTGAAGTTGGCATTATTCAATTTTGTATAAATGTCTACTTCAATTTCGTCCCAAGAAACTAACAAAGCAGAGATCCCAACTTCAATTTCGTTAATTAGCATTCCAATTCGTTATTTGTCAATCAAATTCCAAGACATCGCATTAAAAACCGTCCATTGTCATTTAAATTCGTCTCTACCGCTGAGCGAGTGATGGAAAATAAGATCAAATTCGTCTTTGTTCAAACAATTTCGTGAATTTGTCATTCAAAAATAGTCAGATAGTCAGATGGTAAAGCCTTTTGTTGGGGATAGGAAAACTAGCCTTAAACCGAAAGGCTAGGTGGGTAGGTGTGAGTTTGTATGTGTGTCATACACGTATGTATGTATATGCATTATTTTGTTCACGTTATTTCTATATAATGTCTTGAGACAGAATTGTATGAATAAATAATACACTTTTTGAAACGTGCTTGTGTGTGTGTGTGTGCGAGTTCAAGTATATGCGTGTGTATGTATGTGTGTGTAGTTTCAGTTTAGTTTATTTCATTTCCAACAAAAATTAATATACATAGCATTGTACAAAACAAAACAAAGGTTACATTATGTAAAATTAAACAGATGTACAATGAACATTAGAATAATATACAATAAATGATGTGTTTGGAAATGGAGGGATCCACTGAAAAGCAATGCTTGTAGATTGTGGACCCCTCGAGTAATAATAAAGCAATTGAATAATAATTCATAAACAAGTCGAATAATACTTTACAAACGTACTTTAAAAAAAATTAACAATAAATTGTACATTTCAGTTGGAATTGCTTCCAGTAAAGGTTACTAAAAACATATAAGGTGGGCTGACAGAGACTTTGACGAGCAGAACAAAATAATACGACACAACACAAAACAACGTGCATAGCACAATGAAAAGATGAAAAGATGAAAAAGTAACATACGTGATGGAAACATGAAGAGAAAGGATGGTTGGATGTGGACAGAGACAGAACTGTTGACGCATACGGGTATAAGCGATAGCAGAGCGCTCAATACACAAAGAAGAAAAAAGAAAGTTGGAAAGCAATTACAATAAACTATAAAACTAACATATAGGTGATGACCTTTTATTGACAAAATGATTAAAAAATTGATAAAAATGAAACAGAACATAGGGAGACAACCATACTTCTCAATTTAATGAGTTTCATAAGATTGCAATAATAATATTTTAATCTTTTTCTTAAACAAATGAAATGAAGTTGCATTTTTAATATTATCATTGAGATTATTTCAAAATTTAGGACCAGTATAAATAAATGTATTTTGATCTAATAACGTTCTCAATAAAGGCAAATGGAATTCTCCCGAATGTCTAGTTGGGTACTTATGAACTAATTGTTTTTTTTAAAACATTTCATCAAAAATTGCGGGTAAGGTATTATTATTATAATTATACATAAATTGACCGAGTTTAAATAAATATAGGTCCTTAACTTTTAATATATTATTATCAAAAAATAATAAGTCTGTGTGAGAGCGTGGGGCCATATTGAAAATAATACGAAGTACTTTCTTTTGCAATAACAACAATTTATCTAATAATGTTACGTGGGTGTTACCCCAATTCAAAATACCATAATTTAAGTATGGTAATATTAAAGATGAATACAACATAAGTAAGGATGCTAAGGGGAGGTGGGATTTTAATCTATTAATAATACCAATATTGCGAGAAATAACTTTACAAATATTATTTATACTTCGCACAAAAAGTTCCGCAATCGAGGTTTGCGCATTAATAGCTTTTCTATTAGGTTATTACCATTGATAAATTTGGTATCATTGGAAAGCGTGAGTTCTCCCCTTTACATTGATATAACATTTGCTATGAGTATTTCATCATGGAATGTGCATTGCAACCAAATGTAGGGCAAAGTCAAAAGTGAAATGTTGCAAAATGCACTGATTCTGTCAACAAAGGGCCTTCCTTTTGTTTGAAGATTAAAATTTGGCTTGAATGCCTAATATTACGTTATTACCATTCATGAATGTGGTATCATTGGAAAGCGTGAATCCTCCTCTTTACATTGATATAACATTTGCTATGGACATTTTATCATGGAATGTGCATTACATCCGAATGTAGGGCAAAGTAAAAAATGAAATGTTGCAAAATGCACTGATTTTGTCAACAGTGTGCCTTCCTTTTGTTTGAAGATTAAAACGTGGCTTGAATGCATGACCACCTCACCCCCATTCAAGCCAAGGAATTCACTCTGTTGACAAAATCAGTGCATTTTGCAACATTTCACTTTTGACTTTGCCCTACATTTGGATGCACATTACATGATAAAAATATTCATAGCAAATGTTATATCAATGTAAAGAGGAGGATTCACGCTTTCCAATGATACCAAATTTATGAATGGTAATAGCGTAATAAAAAAGTTATTAATGTGCAAACCTCGATTGCGGAACTTTTTGTGCGAGGTATATATGAAATTTCCATGAAAGTTAGTTATCTACGGTAACCCCTTAAAAATGTAATATTAGAAACGTTTTCCAATGTAAAATCTTCAAAAGCCATATCTATGGGTAACGAATGTATAGGTTTACTAAAAAGCATATATTTATTTTTCTGCAAATTTAAAGGGTGACTAAATTACAAATGCATGTTGACTTGTGTTGATCTGTAATGATGAATACATCACATGTCTTTTGACTTTTTGATGTACATTTGTGTCATATTTTGTATATTATTTTGTATATTACTTTTATTCTACCTGCTAAGCTCCACCCCTAAAAAAAAAAACATCCAGAAGCTTATGACTTTTCTGACATCATATGCCAGTCAATTCATCAGTCAGCTAGATGAACAAAAGACATTGGTACGTCCCTTCCCTCAACTGACCACCTTGTTCACAATAGCATTGCATGTTCTTATACAATGCCCACTCACCATGAAAAGAAGGGTTTCAATGAAGACATGCAATGCTATTGTGAACAGGTAGTCACCAATGTCTTTTGTTCATCTAGCTGACTGATCAATTGACTGGCATATGATGTCAGAAAAGTCATAAACTTCTGGATGGGTTTTTTTTAGGGGTGGGGCTTAGCAGGTAGAATAAAAGTAATAGAATAAATAATATACAAAATATGACACAAATGTACATCAAAAAGTCAAAAGATATCTGATGTATTCTTATTACAGATCAACAAAAGTCCAACATGCATATAGTCACCCTTTAATGATAATTTATTGCTCTAATCCACTTTAATACCTTGACTAATTCAGGCATTGATTGTTTCTGCAAGAGTGTGTGGATTATCGTGAGAACAAAATAAGTTAGTGTCATCGGCGAAAAGAAGAATACGTATGTGGTATGCGCGTGTATGTTATCCCTAAATGATTAATGTTACAATTAACAATTAAATCGAGACAATACAAAACAGAACATAACAGCGTTATACATGAGTATAATTTCAAATAATTGTATGCAGGGCCCCTAGGTAGACCATTTTTTTTTTTTTTTTTTACTGAAAGGGCAACCTGTTGAAATTAAAACCGTTAATAAATATATAAATAATTTAAATCGAATTTCATGAAAATGAATTCAAATTGACGAAATTGCTTTCGCTTTTTATGTGTTCAGCAACTATGACCGACAAATTTGAATTGTAATTGACGATGATGTGTGACAAATGTACACATTCATAACAATTGTATTCTTAGTATTAATATTAGTATTAGTATTAATATTAGTATAAGTATTAGTAATATATAACTGTTATTATTATTCTTGTTGTTTGCCCAGAATTCAACGTGTGCGTTCTGCTAGAAGGCGGTTTCCAATCGCTTTCGCTTTTTATGTGTTCAGCAACTATGACCGACAAATTTGAATTGTAATTGACGATGATGTGTGACAATTGTACACATTCATAAAAAATTGTATTCTTAGTATTAATATTAGTATTAAGTATTAATATTAGAATAAGTATTAGTATTATTATAACTGTTATTATTATTATTGTTGTTTGCCCCAGAATTCAACGTGTGCGTTCTGCTAGAAGGCGGTGTCCAATCGCTGAAGACCGTCCAGATTGCTGCGAGTGTGGGAACACCTGTAGTGGTCATCGGAGGGACTGGTCGACTAGCAAAACTCCTCTCTGATGTCTTCGATGCTCACGCGTAAGTACATTTTCATGTTGTTATGGCGGTTCGTAGTACGCCTGCCCACCAATATTCAAAAAATGATTATTAAAATCAATAACTTATGGTTCCTGAGATAGGCTTACAACTCAATTTAAACCTTCATTTTCCCCAAAAGAGGATATTGCTATGAACACACGTAAAGTTAGTCTTGAGTACTGTATTGGTATGCAACATGGATGCCTATGTCATATGACTGTGTGTTAGAGTGTTAGTGCACGCACGAGCGCTTGTTCGCGAAAGTGTGTGTATGTGTGTGTGTGTGTGTGTGTGTGTGTGTGTGTGTGTGTGTGTGTGTGTGTGTGTGTGTGTGTGTGTGTGTGTGTGTGTGTGTGTGTGTGTAGTCTGTGTATGTACGTATTGGTGTTTTGGTTTGTTTCGGTTTGTTTGTTTGTTTGATGTTATGTTTCCTCGCGCGGGATATCTTGCACCCATGGAAGTATGAATAGATACCAAACACTCTACTTGTATGCTTGCACTGCTATATGATTTTCCTGTAAGTAAAATAATGTATTGTATAATATAAGTGTAACCACGGAAGAACATTTTAAACATAGTATATATTTGATAAAACTCCCATTTAAACGGAACGGAACGGTGAAATATTAATAATTAAGTAGTAGTAGTAGTAGTAGTAGTAGTAGAAGTAGTAGTAGTAGTAGTAGTAGTAGTAGTAGTAGTAGTAGTAGTAGTAGTAGTAGTAGTAGTAGTAGTAGTAGTAGAAGTAGTAGTAGTGTAAAAAGGGTTTACACTGCTTTTGTTGATTATAAAAAAGCATTCGATTTAATTGATAGATCCTCATTGTGGATTAAACTCATTGATCATGAATAAATGGAAAATTACTTGTCCTTGTATTCGTCCTTGTAGTCGTCATCGTCGCAGTAGCAGTAAAAGCAGCAGCAATATACTAATAGTTTTATCATTTTTTATTATCAATGTGTGTATTAATATCAGCAGAATGCAAAAACCTTGGAGAGATATTGTTGTCCGACAAGCGGACAAAATCTTGCCCGTCGCTCGAAAACATGACCATGAAGCCGTGGTCGATCTCGTCAAGAAATGCCTGAGTACAAGAACAAGTTCTCCTTCTGCCATATCGGCGATGATTTCAACATGCAGGACAATATCGTATGTGCACTGCTGCGAGGTAAAACCAATTCAATTCAATTCACAATAAACAAATATAAATGACAATTCCATAATTGATTACAACAAATGTTTGGGACCCCATGGAAGCAAAAGCTAGTAAATTTGAGCCCTTTAATGGTGAATGACAGTAGTGGGAAACGCCCCACCCCTAAAAATGTAATGTACGCTCTTATTACCAACCATGTGAAAGAATATAGTTTTACTAATATGGGATTATACAAATTTGGCCAAGGAACCGCCTACTGATTGATATAATTGCAAACTTATAAATTGATCTGTTTCGGATAGATATCGCCAACGCGGAATCGCGCATACGCTACATGCATTATTGACCACATGCGTTCGCTATACGGGCTTGTCCCCAGCGTGTCGATATCTCCAGTCCAGCGCTAGCGGCGCGGGACAGGTGCGAACGGGCGGTGGATTTTTACATTTCACGGGCGGGTATTGGATTTCTTCCGATATTTCTGCATTTAACGCATCGTTTGGTTTGGATGTTACCGACACAAGCCCTTTTTAGATACTTATTCAACAATATTGATCAATTATAAATGTTTTCTGTAACTTTCCCAAAACTGTTATTCATCTTTAATAGAATACACAGTTATACATTAAATGAGAACATTATATGGTTGGTTGGTCATCATTAATGCACATATGATCCCAAACAAACATAGGCCTATTTACACAAGATGAAAGACATGTGTACGAAGGATAGAGCGAGGAGTGGAGAGAGACATAATGGTAAATGGAACAGAGTACAACGGGTACATGACACATCTAGAGTGAAACAGACCAATAAAGTTCACAATAGTTGCTGAAGTCATTCCCTTCTGTATACTGATATTATAATCTTGATAAAAGCGGTATTTGATCTAAATGTAGGAGAAGCATCAAAGAGTGCTCTCAGGGAGGCGCCATTTGTCTTAACTTGTCATTATCTGTGTTTTAATTGAATCACTTTGGGCCATCTCACAAGTTAATGTTCTTACTGCATTGGCACTTTTGGTACAATCTGTGTAGCCTATCTCAAGTGACCCATGTGCACATTTCACGGTTGCCAACTCTCACGCATGGAGCGTGTGACACACAAATTTACCGATTTTTGCGCAGTTTTTTTGCATTGTTTTCGGGTTCTTTTTTTTCTGTCAGCTTTCAAACGCCATGCAATCATGTAAGTAGAATATCAAAACATTTAGAAATGGTATAGATTACCAAAAATACGTATTTTGATCCATTTTTGTAATGCACTGGCTCATCAGCTCGATCATACATATATCCATTAGATGTCTCCCCCGGAGTGTCGGCCAACTTTGTGTGAACATCCGTCGGCAATATCGTTCAAGATGCAAGATTTCCATCGGGTACCATTGGATTTGCATAGCTGGTTGGACTAGTTTGAGGTTGGTCTAGCAGGCTCGACTAGTCTTACAACTTAGTCCAGCCAGATGGACTAATGTTACATTAGTCCAGCTGACTGGAACTAACATCAAACTAATCCAACTGGGCACCATCTAGATTAGCTTTAAGCTGGTCTGTTATGTCAGTTACTAGTCGAGCGACTAGCTGATGCTAGTCCAGCATGCTGGACTAACATAAAACTAGTCAACCGACAAACAAAATGCTAGTCAAAACGATTAGCGCAATGCTAGTCCCAGCACGCAGGACAAAGACAAGTTAGTCCGCCATGTTAGTCCAGCAATAACGGACTACTTTAAAACTAGTCGTGGTAGCGGGTGGGGGTGGGGGGGTGTGGGGGGGGGGGGGGGGGGGGGGGGGGTGGGGGGGGTGTTCGTCTCGAACAAAAATGTCGAGGCCGAGACCGAGATCACTTGTTTTATTGTGTTGTCAACAAAACCGAGCGTTACCACTGGTTTAGATAACGAGACCCTTATACACGGCCCGGTAACACCGGCCGGATTTGCGTAAGTTGCACCCTAGCTAGATGAACATAGTGATTGAGTGTTTTCATTGAGCAGTCAGCAGAAGTACTTCCCACAGCAAAGTTTGTCATCTCATCCTGCAACAGAAACATTCATGATCAAGACATGTTAGTGTATGTTGGTAAGCAGAACATAGTGACTTAGGGGTGTTAATGACTGTATATGAAATGTTATTTTACCCTTATTAGGTATGAATCAGATTGCACGATTTCAAGTTCAAAATTGCAAAAGCTCCCTACCGTGGGAGGGGGGACACCCCCCTCCCACCCCCCCCCCCACCCCCACCCCCCCCCCCCCCCCCCCCGCAAGGTCGCTTCGCTCCCTCGCTAGCTGTAGCCGTCCCGCGCGTGCTCGGTCGCCTCCGCTCCTTCGCAATGTCTCACTCTTACACACTCACATTCTCACACTCTCACACTCTCACAACCCTAACATTTAACCTATTCCCTACTAGGCTACCGCAGGCATTGGGTTAACTTTGTATTGTATAGGGTTAATTATAATAACATATTTTCAGACTCGAAAGCTGGTCGGGAGATGCAGCTGAGGTTAGCATTGAAATGGAACAGCCCAAGTATTGCAAGGGACATCCTCCAAGATGAAAACAACGATTCATGGAATGTGAGTTCGAATTCGAATCCGGTATCCGAACAATGATAATAATATAATGCTATTTGCTGACTTAAGTTTATACACAGTTTTGAATAATCTTCATTTGTATTCCCTAATTAAATGAAGTGGAAACAATTTGTGTCATACTTCTATTAATAAGAGGGTAACAGCGAGAATTATATACAAAACCGCTATTATTTAGAGTTATTTTTGTCGATTGGTCAGTATATACCAGGGGGTGTTTCACAAAGATTATAAGTTGAACTTAACGCGATAGTTGAGTTTTGGTATGGAGGGCGCTGCACGAAATAATTTTTGTGAGGTAATGAAAAACTGAGTGTCTAATTTAAAAGAGCATACAATTTTAATGAGAAAATAAACTTTATTTGATCAAAATCGGTTCAGAAACAGCTGAAATATCAATAAATATATCCAATCGGAATAATCTGGGAGCCCAGGTTTATTCGATGATTTAAACAAAATATTTGTAAAAATGCTTACACTTTTTTCAAAGATTTTCGAAAGAGATTTGTAAATAGTTGTTGATGATCTCTCTATTTAATAATGATTTAACAAAACAACACATGCACAATTCTTTAATAGAAATGGTTGAAAACCAATGAGTTTTTTAGACAGTGCTCTTTTGAGTTTATAACGGCTCTTTTTGAATGATAACAGGCTTTTTACTTAGTCCGTTTGTAATTTTGTATACCTTTTGAGCATGGTGGAGTTATAACTATTAGTTTGTAATATAATGATGCAGCTTTTGGTTACTAAAATTCAGTTTGACCAGAAGTGTACTCTCTTTACCAAAACTAACCAAAACTAACTCTAAGTTGGACCTAAACATTACGAAAAGCCATTTGTAGCCTTGGAATAAAATTATTAAAAAGCACAAAAATATAAGTATATTGAGACTTCCAACAAAAAAGATGTATCAATAATTTAAGGGCTCCTTGATAATAACGTAATAACTGATTTTATCAAACTGTATATTTCTTTTCAAACCAACTTTACAAAGAAACCATTGGCTTTTCATAATTGTTAGGTACAATAACTTAGAATCTTTGTGAAACACCAGGTTGTCCAGGTACCTATAATCATGCATGCTTATAATAGGTGCAATTTAAATGGGGCGTAATAATTATGAAACAATATCATTACAATACGCTTTGCACTATTGTTACCCAGTAATATGATACTTTGTCAGCCCCGCACAAATCAGATGCACCATCTCCACTCCCTGGTGAGCATTTATTATTGGAAGCTATATACTATATAGTGACATGAAATGACAACATTGTATTTCTCTTCATCCATGCATGTCCTAGTCTTTCAGCCGATGATTTTATCCCTTTCTAGCCCACACACATTATGTGCGCTATATCCACTCCCTGAAGAGCATTCCTAACATTAGTGGGGGTTTTTCCTTGTCATGTCGTGCAGCCGGATGATCTGTCCACTTTCTTCAAAGACGCCGTGTGTGACAACAAGGTTCACTTTGTAAAACTCTTCTGGAACATTGCGTCTCTGTGTACGATCTGCTGACTTCCGATACAATCAGAAGATCTTTGATAACAAGGTACATTTTAAAGTTTTGTTTTAAATATTTACTTTACCTTTAGAAACATGTCTATTTTTTTGTCATTAAAATTAAATGCTTTTAACGTATTGATATTAATGTGCTGATATTTGTTAGGCAGTAAACGAACGGCTTAAAAAGGATACAAATAACCGTAATCTAGTTTTGTTTTATTCTTTTTTGAGTTTGGCCAATTACCTCCAGCTAGCCTTACCGGGAAAATGCATTTCATATGGCTGCATTCATTAATCCCGGTAATAACTTATTACATATGTCACAATGACTACCTGTTTAGCAATAAAACTGCTTATAGTTGCAGGTCCGTAGCCAGGGGGTGCATTGGGTGCGTACATCCCACCCCCCCCCCCCCCCCCCCCCACACCCACACACACAAACAACAAACAAACAAATCAGAATCATGCACTTTTTATTGGTCTCGGCCATTTAGACCAGGGGTCTCGGCCCCCAGGCCACGAATGGTCTTGGCGACGAACCCCCCCCCCCCCCCCCCCCCCCCCCCCGCTTACATAACTCAAATTAGTGATCTCGCCTCAGCCATGATTGGACTTGGCGAAAAACACCCCCTGCTTACACCAACTCAATCAGCGATCTTGGTCCCGTTTTTGTAAATTACGACCCCCCCCCCCCCCCCCCCCCGCCCTTGAAAAATCCTGGCTACGGGCCTGAGTTTCCTCCAAAAGATAGTTTGTTTGTTTGTTTGTTTGTTTGTTTATTTCCGAAATCACAACAATAATACAACAATGAAGTGCAAACGGCGGATTGACCCAATTCAGCAGAATAAACTAAAAAAAACAGGAAATAGTGATATTCTGCAGAGAGAAAAAAAACAATGTTATTGAACCAGTTGTTTATAGTAGAGAAAACTTGTCTGCATTTGCCATTTTTTAGATTTTGCATCAGATGCCCACTCTTTGCTTATCCTGCTCCCTCCCCCTCCCCTCGGTCCTCTCATACGGTATGCCCTTCCACCCCTCTCCTCCTCGATCCCCAACCCGTCCCCTTATAATGGATTAATGAATGGGAAACTACCCCCACATTATTTTATAATTATTGTCATAATTATAATTGACCCATCGCTATAGTACACGGGGGAAATGATAAAAGGTTCAAGATACAATCAGCTAAAGTTAAGACAGATATAGGAAATGAACTTCCAAGCGACTGAAATTTGACAATGCCACGAAATAAAATTGTATAATAAATATCCAATACATATTGCAGGAATTGATGTTCCATACGATACTTATGAAAGAGCCGGCATTACTTTAATTGTATAATCTTGATTAATTTGTTGTCATATTATATATTATATGTATTTTGATTGTTTTTAGTTGTTCACGTATTCTCTTGTTAGAATTAGGGCTAGTTTAACTAGCATGATATGTTATTTTCTAGTCCTTTTTAGCAATATTGGTGAGATATTGTTAAGTATTGTACATATATGACTTTGTTTAATTGGTAAATGAATATAATCGATTCAATTCAACTCAATAATTTATTCTGCATGACTTCTCTACTTGTATATTATTATGTTAAACTCACAGGTGGAGGAGCACTCATTTCTTAAATTTCTGCTGTTAAAGGTAATAAAATAATGAATATCATTACGACAATTCTTACAATTATTGTGTATGCTTCCCATTCATTATTTTGATCGAATAATAATAAACATAATTATATTTTGAAGACTACATAGTCGGGGGAATGCCGGAAAGTGTGGCTGTGGATAAAATGACAGAATATGACATTTTATGCAAAACATTTTATACAGTATTAATTGTCTGCAAAATCGTCAGAATGCATTACCAATTTTATGAACCCCCTCTCCAGAATTAAATGGACTTCTTCATAGAGCCAATATTCTTAATCTAGCTTATAATGAGAACAACAGTTTGCTGGATTAAATTATTACAATTGGTATTTTTATCATAAAAAGTAATTGTTTTATTGTTTTTTGTTATTATTTCTATTTAACTGATATGTTTTTTACAGTATCCAAGTAGGAAAATACACACGTGCAAACGCTGTTCTGAAGAAATACCTGAAAGAAGGATACTGTAAGTTTCGAGGTAGAATTATCTTTTTCGTTGCTAAAAATAATTTATCCCTGCTTATTTTTACGAATTCATAGTGGATTATCGATGGACCAACTAATTTTGAATGTGTAAGCTCATAAAATTGCGTGTTTTTTTTTTTTATAGAAAATTTGATTTCTGTAAAATGTTCATGTACAACTAAAAGTGACGTCACGATCGAAAGTAATTGCGAACGGTACACAATCGGATCAAAGTTCACCATGTCGTAACTTTTATTGCTATCCGGTTTTCGATCAGATTTTCGCTTATTCTTCTTCAAATTTACTTTATTTCATAGCAAACATCACATTTTCTGGGGTGTAATTCTCTTTAACCCATAAAAAGCACTGGGCTATATCGGACCTTCAAATTACCCCCCCCCCCCCCCCCTTAGATCTCAAAACTCTTGGTTGCCCCAGACTCGTATTGCTTTAACTGGGCGAAATTTACGGAACTCACAAATCCTCCCTAATTATGCCTCAGACTCGGACTCAACGATAATTCTTATAGGCAATCCACGATACCGTCTCTTATTTAATTACTCAATAATCAATAGAAACAGCTGTCTTCATGAATGTTTTCACTAAAGGGGTAGTTCAGTTTGGGTATAGAGGGCGCTGCACGAAAAAAAATAAATTGTGAGATAATGAAAAACTGAGTGTAAGATTTGAAATTGAGCATACAGTTTTAATGACAGAACAAACTTTATTTGATCGGTTCAGAAACGGCTGAAATATCAATAAATATATCCGATCGGAATATATCTGAGCCCCAGATTCATTCGATGATTTTTTTTTAATTTAAAAAATGCTTACACTTTTTCAAAAATGTTCAAAAGAGGATTTTAAATAGTTGTTGATTATCTCTCTATTTTTCAACAAAACATCACATGCATACTTTTGTATGAAAAATTGTTTAAAACCAATGCTTTTATATAGAGCGCCCTCTTGTGTTTAATGGCTCTTTTGAATGATAACAGGCATTTGGGGATCCCTTTATATGTCTTTATGCTATGACCCGCACTTTGTGCTGCCTAATTGTTGAAATTTGTTTGACATACTATATTAATTTACACTTTGTTTGATTTTGTATTTAATTATTAGATTCAAGTAAGACAACGAGGAAAGAGAAAATTGGTTCTTGTTTTATTAATAGTTTTTGGATCCCTTTACATGTTAATTTATCGCACTTTTGTGCTCATGTGCTGCTATATGAATATGAATTATATGAATTTGATTTTTTTATGTCACATTTAATTACTAGTATTAGATACAAGTGTCGCTTTAGATACTTTAAATTTCATTTATGTTTAGAATAAATTAAAAGAGGGATATACATATATCATAATAATTCAATTTTGTAGGCTACCGTGATTTTGTTGGTTGTTGCTTATCTTGCCAAATACATTTATATATTATTTTGTTGTATTTTGATGTTAAAGTGATACCTGTAAAGTGTCAGATATTGCACAAAATGACATTTGAGACTTCAATCCTATATCAATATCATTGTAAAATACAATTGAAAGATTTGTGAAAGTTTGAAAGAAAACGAACACTGTTTACCTAGTGAAAAAAACGAATATTGAGTTCATATTTTATCACCGAATACTGATGGTCTGCCATACATTTGTCGCAGTAATGAATGATCCGTTTGAGATATTCGCACCAGTGTATGTTTACACACGTAGTACAGAATTCATGGAATTTGCA
>JBAMJV010012067.1:0-20595 GCA_037951105.1 Echinarachnius parma
TTACACAACAGAACATTAGGCATATAAATGCGCAAATCTGATTTGTTCAAATGTGGTTATTTTCTGTTTTAATTGTAATTGATTGCAACTGAGTTACACTCCGGATCATAATTTCTGCAAAGGGGTTTCACTGTAGCTTGTTGGCCAATTATGAGAGACTAAGGCTAATGTGTTGACAAAAATCTGACGGGGACAAATGAATTGATAGTTTTGTGCATAGCTCTATCTTTCATTAAAATGTAAACATGTTTATGTATGTCTCTTGATAAGTATCGTCACATTCGGTGTATTTTCCACTCTGTACAGATGTTTTAATTACAAATTAAGGTTATTGCCAAATCATGTGTTCTGCCTCGTTCCAGGTAGCATAGCTTTTTGTTAATTCTGAACAGGTATCATTTTAGTTATACTTTACAAAGAATGTGGCGAGTCAAAACGTTTACGTAACATTTAAATGTGTTTTTTTGTGTTACATTTAGCAAACACAAAACCAAACCAAGCACTACTACTTAATGTTGGTATATCAATGCAGTGGTGTACATTTGAAGGGGGGGGGGGGGGGCATTCCAGCTAGTGACTCCCAATAACTTGACAAAAGCAATACAAACCTGAGAGTACAATTAGCAGACCATGCATTTCTCATGCACTTGCTCGATGATTATGGTAAGTCAGCCAGTTAGTATTTTGCTAGCACTTGCAATCTGTTTTCTTCTTTTTTTTGTACCAAACTAAAGAAAACGCCCCCGTGTGTAATTGTTTGCAAATATGAGATGGTGCATGTGTGTGTGTGTGTTTCTTTCTATTTCAAGGTATTAACACATTATGGTACTTGCTGAGAATGTGTTTTTCGTGTGTATCTATCTATACATGTGTGTATATCTGATGTTTACGTTAATTGATGGTTTGTGTTAATAAAATAATCCTGAATCAAATAAGAACATTTAAATTTTTGAATTAATAAGTCTGTATTAATAATTATATACAAGATCAAAAGTGACAGAACAGATAGTGAAGGGTGTTTTCTGGATCGCAGAACCTTTATTAACTTCACTTAAATCGGAAATACCTTCATAAGACAACACAAACCACGCAGTTAAACAATACATACATTTATAGTTTCTAATGCTACTTTGACAAATCTTCCCTATTTATAATCAAACCTTTGTTGTTCTCAAAAATAGAAACGAAACACCTCGCAGTATACTATATTTACTTGAACAGGTATTAGATACCTTTAGAGTTTACAATTTAAAAAGCTTAATCCGAGAAGAAGAAAAAAACAGTACAGTTTTGGTCAAACTAAATATGAGTTACCAAAACCTGCAACATAACATTACAAACTAATTGGTTCAACTCCACCAAGCTCGAAAGGTATACATAATTACAAACGACTAAGTAGTATATTATCATTTAAAAGGAGCCGCTAACATACAAAAAGGCGCTTTCTAAAAACGCATCGGTTTTAACCACTTAAACAAAATCGTGCATGTAATGTTAGTTAAAATAAAGATTAAATAGAGAGGTCATCAACTATTACAAAATCACTATTGCAATACTATTTTTTTTAAAGTGTATACATTTTTTTTCTTAAATCATCAAATGCATTGATTCCGATCGGATATATAAATTGACATTTCAGCTGTTTATGAACCGATTATGATCAAATACAGTTCATTCTGTCATTATCTTGTATGACCTTACACATTTGACAATCATTGTTTCATTACCTCACAAAAAGAAATCTTGAAGCTCCCTTATATACAAAAACTGAACGATCCCATCAAGACATTCTATTGAGATTAGTGCTAAAACAATTTCATCAGGATCATTCAAGTAAACATGCATACAATTATCAGAATTTATAACTATTCGAAATAATTATTTATATATAAAACAAATTATGCAGGTATTTACACACAAGAGTTATTGGCAATTTGTAAGGCAAAGTTCAAAAGTTACCGAATAGTTATTGTATATACAAGAAAATTACAAATCTAGCAAGTCAGGGCGAGAAGATATGAATATGCTGAACAGCGTGCTTCTATTTATCATAAAACTGTATGATTGTCATTGTCCTAAATACGTGAACAAACATGTACTCGGAGCAATAATTCCGCAAGACGCACATTGCACTAGCCTTTTGCATTAAAAAAAAGGAAATGTTTTCCATAATTTGACGCTCTAATGATACGTTTCTATGATCGATATGGTCCATAATAGATGTCATGCAATGGTCAAAACATGTGATCTGAACAACACACAGGTTCGGTTGCATTTGATCCCCAAAACGGAACGCATTATGTCAACACCCATCATTAAGACCACAGACTCCCATGGACTCAACATTGACAAAAATGATAGCATTGTAGAATTAACACAGATAAACATTCTTTTTCCATTATTATGTCATAATAATCTGCCAGCATTATCATTATGGCTGAGATAAAATTGGTGATGGGGTAATTGTTAAAAACATTTACAATAGTAAACTTTGTGCAATAATTGGAATAATAACTTCAAAAATAAGATATCATTTAAAAGACGATGCATTGCGTTGGAATGATGCTTGGCTTTCGCATAACTATATACTATTCCATTGCTCTAGCCCTAGACATTGTTCATGGCTATTAATTTAGCTCAACTGTATTGAAACTGTACCAACACAATCGTTCCTCTTCTCGATTGTAAAAATGCATATTCTATATACCCTCACACTCGGAAAAGTGTGAGAAAAGTTGTATGGTCTTGTATTAAAGGGATCTAGTAACTATTTTGACATGTGCAAAAAGTGATGAATGGTTGTAAAAAATGTAAATTGTTGTTTTTTGATATATCCACTGGGTATTATGTGAAGATTTCAAGTTAAATTGACGATATATAACCGTGTTATGACCAAATATGCGAAAGTGATTTTACAAAACTATAATTGCACTAAGTTTGTACACGGTTACAAATTTGGACAACGTTACTAGATCCATTATCTCCCAGCTTACATACATACAGAGTCGGCGGTTAGTTAACGAAATTAGAACTTTTGAATAGAAAATACAAAACTGCTACACATTACTAACAAATCTTAAATAATGACTTATTAATGGCCCTTTCATTCAATCCACATTATATGTTTTGGGAAACTTAAATATGGTTACATATAACTGCAGCACACTCAACAGAAACGAAATTGACAGCGTTCGTTCATGGTTCGGTTGACCTTTAATGTTGATCTGGGTCTTCATATCATACTGAAGACAGTGTGCATCTGACCACTTGTTCAAAATGAAATCATGCAATCATCAATTTAGCTTGAATTATATTTGTATTGAATTAATTGAATAGGAACACTCACTATAATATGGTTCGAGTTTACACCAATCATTGACCAATTTGACTTCCCATAACCATGGCAACCGGTTCTAATCGACGAGCCAATCAACAATTATTGTTACAATTGTTTCATTTTCATTGTCAAGCCGTTAGATGTCAGTACATACTTTAGGGATGTCATTCTGTTGCATGTTCTAAAGATCTGATCCCCTCGACCGTTCACCAGCTATAATACTGAAGACGGCCACAGTCAGTCTGAAAAAAAATAAAAAATCAAACAGTGTACAGGATTATCTTATTGCAAAAAACAATTGTGTCTATCCTGTGTAAAAGTAAATCCTTCCTCAAATGTAGTGACACGGTTCTTGACGTCTCGCTGCAAATTATTTTTAAAGGGTACCACCACCCAAACAAATATTCTTATAAATGAAAGGTAACATCCTTAGTAGTCCAAACCATCCACAAGTTCAGAAAAATATGTTTCCAAGAAAAAGGAAAAAAAATGGTAAACCCATCACAATTCTAAAGCATGCTAATGGGTCTGCATATGTACGAAGACTATCTGTGTCCAGATCGAGAAAACGAATCTGTTTTGCTTTTGTTTTCAATCGTATTTATTTTCTTCATTCCTTACATACAAATGATAACAAAGTAATGAATACATACAAATAATCAGGAGATTGACATAATGTACTGCATTTAATTTTACATTTACATCAAATACAGCTATATAACCATTTCAAAAAACAAAATAAATGACAATACTGATTAGCATGATCGCCCGGGATTATTTGTAACCAAGCGTACGCGTGAAAAGAATTGGCAAACCATTAAATAATAATGGTTCCGTAAGTGGTGGTAATTAATTGCATAGTTAATAAGTTACACAGCCCTTTGCAAAATGTTGGGTATCTACATTATTTGATATCACAAAACGGTACCAAAACATATAACTATGTGTTGTTCTTTGCATGGTGGTCCCCTTAAGTGGCCCAGTGTGGTATTGAAATTGTTTTCATAAAAGTTGAGATTTCTAATGATCCATGGATTCTAAGCTTTAAGAAAATACATACTTTGTGGGGTAGGGGGTAGCTCTTAAATGGACAAATTAAGGTTTTTGTTATCAATGTTGTACATTTTGAGGGCCGGAATTGATTATTTTCCAGCTTAGATTTGAGATTTTAAATCTACTTTTCTTGGATAGTTCATATAAAATTGTCCCAAATCAACATTTTTACTATCCAAATTATGTTCCTTTTTTGTCAGAGTGAAGTAACAACATATTGTCATGCAGAAAATAAACATGAAAGTTTATATCTGATTAACATGCCCTAAACTTCCATTAAATCAACTACTGCTATTTATCCCGATACTGTTTAATTTTTTGCATGGCACATTCATCTATCAAATATCAATATTGCTATGACATTTCAATCTCATTTGCCGAAAATCTGATTAATTATACTAAAATTTAAAAAAAAAAAGTATTTACTCAAATTCAATGCAATTTGGGGGATTTATTCCTTGTTTGTAGATAAACAGATTAATGATAGCCAGTGGCGTAATGAGCAAAACTGGGGGGGGGGGGGCTAAACCAAATCCGCAGCACCACCGGATATTTCGAGGGAGCGAAGCGACTGAGCGGGGGGAGGGTGTGGGAGGGGGAGGGTGTGGGAGGGGGTGTCTCCCCTCCCAGGGTAGGTAGCTTTTGCATTTTTGGACTTGAAACTGTGCAATCTGGTGCATACCTAGAAAGGAAAGTCTGATTTGACGACATGTACTATAATGTGCGTTAGTGCGTCATCATCATCATGATTCTACCAAGCAGAAGAGGGTATGATTGATTCATGAAGAAAAACAAAAATGCACGCCTAAAATAATATTCACAAAGTGACATATTCAGTTCAAACAGTGCATCAAAAGCATAATTTAATGACAAATTCCAGACGTATACAAGACCGATTCCCGAGGAAGCGAAACAATAACCGAGAGGGGAAGGGTAATTGCAGGGGGTGATGGTAGGTGGGTGTACGGTAAAGGTGCTTTTGCAATGTTTTACTTGAAATTATGCAATCTGGTGCATACTTGCGACCGAAAGACATTTCCCAGGTCGAAATTCACATAGAATCAAAACCCATAGGAATCCCATAATAAACCCGGCCATAGGAAACCCATAAAAACCAATAATCCACTTTCCCTATTGAAACCCATAGATACCAATAGGCCTATGCGTTTATGTCGGTTTCTTATGGGAATTTCGACCTGAGCATCAATGAGCTACTAAAATCTCACATCATGGGACTTCTGTCTTTTAGCCCGGACTAACGGTTTGCCACTGATAAGCATGCTTGCCATCAAGTCTTCTAATTAATGTCACGCATGTGACATTACAATGTCTTTCCCATGCCATATCTCTAGTATAAACATGACTAAGAGTCCCCTTTCTTACCTTTCCATGTGTGATGCTCACAGTCAGTTTTCCCTTCCTGTTGATATCATCACACAGTGAGTTCAGATCCTCGGTGGTTACACATCTTGTGAACCTGCAATGGACATGAACAAAACTTTAAAATCATACTTGACGAGAGGGTCATAATGAGTGTTTTCACTAACATGACTAAGTTCGGTGTTGGCATTTGTGTAGCCCAACAGTCGGTTTGAAACTAATACAAAACGGTTCAGATAGAAATTAGTGCCTCACGATCCCCCAAATCTGAACATCTGCATCTATGATTTCGCATCCAATGATCTGTTATAATTATTTAGAGCCAGTGCCGTAGCGTTGTCGGACTGATTGGAGGGGGAAGGGGGGGGGGGGGGGGGAGGGTATCCTGTACTGTTTTCCTTTTCTAAAAAAATGTCCCCTTTAATGATGTCTCGTATTGTTGTTTCTTCAAATTATTAGAGGGGATGTGCGCCCCATGCCCCAGTCGCTACGCCACCCTTTAGAGCAATTGTAAGAAAATTTGAATTAAATCCAAATGAATGTTTGATTATGTGGATTTTCTTTTTGTTAGTGCGTGTAGCTGCGTGTCCGTGACAACGGGGGTGCACTGTTAAGGTTAGACCATGGTGATATGTTGAGTACTCACGATATATTCTTTAGAGTGCTATGATCCTCCATGGATCGGATGATGTCGCTTGCCTTCTGGTTACCGACATGCAGGTCTGTGACAGACAACTTGGTGATACTGGGGCATGACGTCATCACTGTCTTGCTGAACAACGCAGACTCACACAGAGAAGTACCCGACTGTACACTGCGAACGTGTAGTTCAAGAAGACGGGTGAACCCGGAGAACGCAGCAGCTTTGAAAATAGGTTCAACGTGATCCTTCCGTGTGAATGAGATAGTGAGTTTCTCTAATCCGGGACATAGTGCGCAGAGTCCCAGATCGCTGAGATGGTTCAGAGACTTGTCATCCACGTCAAGCTCCAATACAGAACTACCAACAGATGATTCCTGCCAGGCGCCAATTTAAAAGAGACAAATACACAGAATAAGTTCGTCGCCAAAATTTACTAAATAAATCAAATCTAATGTTATCATAGAGAAGTTGTCATTCCTCAAAATATTATTACATTCAATTTGGTATTGTATTATATTGGATTATCGAATTAAAAAGAGAAAATTATTATACATGCATCTAGGTCATAATACAATTTGTATTATCATGCACGTATCATTAACAAATTTTATCTTAAAGAAAACCAAAAAACAAAACAATTTTTATTTGATTCGTCTAAAATGATACAAAACACTTCAACATTGCACTACTAACCGTTTCCTCATTTGTACTCATGTCTGATTCTGTGTCGCTGCCGCGTGTGTCAGGCTGGTGAGGCTCAATGCGATGCAATCTGAGTGCTTCGATTGTTGGTAGAGACAGGATGAGGGCAAGGCGTTGTCGTGTTAGTGTGACTCCTCCAAGCTGCAAAGTTTTGACCTATATTTTAAGATTAACCATATATCATGTACAATTATTATAATTCAATGTAAGTCCACAAGCCAGGGTGTGAGAATTAGACCCCCCCCCCCACCCCCACCCCCCATGATACGCGGTTTACATGTCATGTGAGTAAAGAAAACAACGGAACGTTTCTGAACTGCATAATAAGACATTAACATGCTTAGATACCATATTTACTACATGCATGAAGTAAAAATTGTAAAATTTCGAAAGGCAATTGGACGATTTACAGATTATCATAGATAGAGAGGGAGAGAGGGGGATAGAGAGGTTAAGACAACATGACAGTTTTCTTACTGTCCATGATGTCGGCGCTAATGATGACAATGCAGTGTACCAATCATCCGTAAGCTCTCTCCCGTCTATCGTGAGTGATCGAAGGTTTGGCATAGAAGAGACAGCTCTCCAAAAGTGTCCGAACGAAACGCGACCCAGGACGCAGTTCTCAAGGGACAGAGTCTCTATCTGGAGAGGGGAACAAGAGTATGATTTTAATTATTCAAATCTTTCGAATTGTGACGATGAAGCAACCCATTTTAACTGCAGTGTTCCATTTTATTCATACACTCAGCAAAAAAAGACAGTAAACACTTTTTAAAGTCCAAAATTATATAATCAATAAATTATATATCAAATTTAACAAAATTTAATTGTATTTCTGAACACAAATTAAGACTTAACGCATGAGTGAACACAAATTGAAACTTTACGCATGAGTGAACACATTTGTTTTTCTCTTCCAATGTGAACAAGTACAAATTGCAAAAATGGACAGTCTGCCATTGATGTGTAAATGTCCTTCCACAAAAAATGGAAACAACAGATCACTTACACAATGACTTTATCTTCGAATGAGAGACATGTGGTTAAACTGCATTATTGAGCCTTCGCACTCTCTATCTTTCCCATAAAAGAATCAGAATTTAAATTGAATAAGAGTTACTGTAGCCACAAGGGTGATTAAAATCGAAGTCTGAATAAAATGTAATGCAAGATCAAGATGCCTGTCCTTTCAATCGAAGACCGAGACTGACTCTTAACAAACAAAGATTACACTTTTTAATAATTTTCTTTTCAAGTACAATGAACCATGCAAACCTTAAAGGGATAGTTGAGTATTGGTCAAACTTAACTTTAGTAACCAAAACCTGCACGATTACGATACAAACTAATAGTTATAACTTCACCATGCTCGAAAAGTATACACAATTACAAACGACAAAGTAAAACCCCTGTTATCATTCAAAAAGAGCCGTTACAACTCGAAGTGTCAAATTAACTCGGCGCGAAGCACTAGCGTTGTAGGTCCTAATACGGGACTGTATAGTGCAGTGTGCGGTAATACGGGACTGTAGTGCAGTCACTGTGTGCGGTAATACTATACAGTAGTACGTGTATATTATGTATCGCAACCATAGAAGTATGACTCCAACACTGCCGTTGACGCAACTCGCAAGCCCCATTCGCATTCGTTCGCCTTTCGTTCACAGTCGCGCTAACACACGGAGAGACTGGTCCATGAGGCGCATATATCACTGATTTTTTGCGGAATGGAAGGAAAAATCATAATCTTAATCCACCCGGTAGTTGGATCACATATTGGAGAGTAAATTGCTGGTAAGTACCGTATCATATGTATAGTTTTAAGCACAATTAGCGTGCACACAAATATTTGGTTTCAGTCTTTTATTAGGAGAACATAGAACGCTAGTGCCTCGCACTAGCGGTTCTAAAAAGTGATACCCGGGCGTCAACCACTTTTATATGATATTTTGAAAGCAAATTTCACAACAATTAGAGCATTTGAATGGAAATTATTATTATTTCCCATGTTTTTTTTGATGATCTTTCATATGGAATTGAAATCAACCAAATCCGTTACAATCGATGTTGGGGGGGCACTTTGGAAATTACCAAAACTCAACTTGGCCTTTAATTGTGTTTTGTTTAACTTTCTGTGAAATATGACTTTTTATATTTTTTTTTGCAATTTTTAAATTTTTACTTTTACACCTTGGAACAGACAAATGAATGTGTAAAGTTCCAATTTGTATTCACCTACCAGGTTAAAAAAAATTAAATATCCTTAATTTGATGATTTTTTATTTTGTTAAATGTTACATGAAAAATATGAACGTGAAAAAGTGTCTAATTTCTTTTTTTGCTGAGTGTATATAGTTTGCCGACATTACTCCATTCACATTTTGCTGGAAAATATTGTGATTGCTTCAACAAATAAAAACTAATCAATCCGTTGCGTTATTACACATAGGTCCCGAATTAGGAAACCATACAATAGTATTATAATTATATAAGAACTTCAGATAAATGGTATAACTATTTTGTAAACAGATACCAAACTCGACAACTATAATATTCGACTTTAACAGTAATTTTAATTCAAACGTACTAGATATTATGATACAAAGGGTATATTGCATAAGTAAGAAAGCAGCAATTATTTATACACCGGGTAAATCAAGCAATATCACCTGCTATAGCCATAGTTTTTACTTAACTGTGAATATGTATGTACACAACATGGGCGTCAACAGGCGGGGGGGGGGGGGGGGGGACATGTCCCCCCCCCCCCCACACTTTTGAAAGTGGAGGGGATTGTTCACCCCAAAAAATACATTATGTATGTTTGATCCGTAGATTTCATAGATTGCACTCTGACATACATTATGTGAAATTTCTCTCAGATATGCACCAAATCGCACAATTTCAAGCCCAAAAGTGCAAAAGCTCCCTACTGTGGGAGGGGGACACCCCCTCCCACACCCTCCCCCGCTCGGTCGCTTCGCTCCCTCACTGATGTCCCCCCCCCCCCCGCACTTTCTAGAAGCTGTTGACGCCCTTGGTACACAATGTTCGTGTTATTTGTCCAATTAATGAAATCAGAATGTGGTTGATACAAACATTATGAAGGTAACAGGGGTTTGTATTAAAACGCGATAAACCATTATCTTACTTGCGACTGTTCATCTCCTGTTAATATTATGTAAAATTAGTTTTGAAAACGGTCATATATTCGGGCATAGTCAGGATTTATTTAGCTTCCTTCCGTACCGTTGATGGGGTGTGTTTGAATACCTAAAACAGTATTGTTTTGGGCACCACCGAACACCACCACCCGCCCACCCCCCCCCCACTTCCCCCACCCAACCGGCAATGCCCGGTGCGCCTATGTATTCGAGCAACACGCACCTACATTCGGGCCATTTACATTAAACCATTACGTATTTGGACAAAAGCCTCATTACTCAGGCCAAAAAAACAAGTACACATTCGGGCAAATCCATGACACCTAAGGCCTGGTCACACCGGACACGACTAGACACACGAATGCAGTACGCATTGGTACGAATCTATGGCAAGCCGTTTTATAACATTCATTCCTATTTCTTGGTATCAAGAATTCAATTCTTGATATAAGAATTTAATTATTGATATCACGAATGCATTTCTTGATATTAAGAATTACCAATGCTTAACAACAGAAAAGTATTTCTTGATAATCAATACTGCATTCTTGATATTAAGAATTCACATTCATGATATCAAGAATTAATTTCTTGATATCGAACTCTTGATATCAAGAAATGGATTTATTGATATCAAGAAAAAGTTTTCTGTTGTTAACCAATCGGTAGTCTCTGATATCAAGACACTCGTTGTACTTCACTTATCATGCGTTCAAATTTTCACGGCGATCGGGCCGCTCTTGCGGCCGAGATCTTAAGGGGCATAATGCCCCCTGCCCCCCCCCCCCCCCCCCCCCCCCGGCCGTAGGAAGACTCTCAAATAGCCCGGCCTTTTAAGGTTAAAAACGGCTTGCCAATAGATTCGTACCAATGCATACTGCATTCGTGGGTCGAGTCGTGCTCCGGTGTGACCAAGCCTTTAGGTGAGATCTGGTAAGACATACGCAGGGAATAAATAAACATAAATTACGTGTGTCTGCGATGCTCCTGCTGCCATTCCTGCAAAGAACGCAGCATATTCACCATCATCGTAAAATCGTAATACTTCGAATTCACTTAGTTTGGGTAGAGAGACGAGGCAATACCAGCGTGGTATGAGATGTCATCATCATGCTCGTCACTGACAGACATTGTACTTAGACCGAAGCCATCATCACGGTCGTCACTGACAGGCTTTGTGCTTGACCGATGTCATCATCACGTCGTCACTGACAGGCCTTGTGCTTGGACCGATGCCATCATCATGGTCGTCACTGACTAGGCCTTGTGCTTGGACCGATGTCATCATCACGGTCGCCACTCGACAGGCCTTGTGCTTGGACCGATGTCATCCTCATGGTCGTCCCTGACAGGCCTTGTGCTTGGACCGATGTCATCATCATCGGTCGTCACTGACAGGCCTTGTGCTTGGACCGATGTCATCATCACGGTCGCCACTGACAGGCCTTGTGCTTGGACCGATGCATTCCTCAACCTTTTTTTAAATTCAAAATGAAAATAAAAAACACGCTACAAAACATACACACACAAATAATTATAAACAAAATATACGATACTTGCCAAAATCCCCATGAAGAGTTTAGCTTCAGTCAAATATTATAAGCTATTGTAATTTCAAGAATGTCCAAAACGGGTTAATATAAACTATATTGCATGATTTGTACATTATTATCCAGTGAATGTGTGTGTGAGATTTATCATCATATTCATATGGATATGGCCTAGTATATTCCAAAATTCTTCGATGTAGTTACTGACATAAATATTATGTCCACGCATTTCGCTCACTTTACTATGCTTATTCATGCTAATCATGTGATTGTATTTATATTTAATGGAACTTCTAGATGCCGCTTTGACTATGTCATACTCAATTAAAACAGTAAGTGTTTTTATTGTATTAGGCCGGGTACAACAAACAAATAATATATTGCGTCAAAAAATAACAATTTGAATGAACACACATGTACTTATTCGAAGAGGTTAGAAAACAAATGAATCATTTAACTGGTAACAAGTTTTCTAAAAAACAATAGTTTTCAACTCTAATGTTGCTAAAAATAGATAATAAACTAAAACATAAAACATTTCAATAATTCAATTTACCAATGTGCTGCTCGCGGCCAGTGCATACCGATAATAAATGTATTGGGTAACGTCAATGTTCAAGTAACTTGACTGTCGCAGACGGTCTACTGCAGGGGCGATGGCTTCCTTGTCGTGACAGCCGTAGGCCACTTTTACGATGAATCGCACATGCTTCGCATTCTCGCAGAGAGCTTCCATCACAGCCCTCCCAGCGTCTCCCCCCTTTGCTGCGGCAAATGTTAGGATGTACTCATACGCTGTGGAGTCTTTCAGAACACACTTCAGAACCCTCTGGAACTCCTCAGGGTCGGTTTGGTAGAGAGATGCGACGTAGTAACCGGCCATACATTCTTGCATTAACTTATGAGGGAAGTCTGCCTCGGTCACGTGCTTAACCCCCTTCTTTCTCTCATCCCTTGACGCTAGTCTCTTCTTCATCGACATGATTCCGATCTCGCAGGCAGTTTTGACGGCTTTCGAACACCAGCCAAATTCGTTTTCCCGAAATAGCAAATCCTTTGTAAGCAATCCTTCGTATGCTAATTTGCCTATCGGGTTGAACGCTTCTTTACATCTATCTATACATTCCCCCAGCTCTTCTTCACTACCAGCTGCTTCGCATTTGCTGTGATAGTGTTCTATGATAGATTGAATCATTTCCTCAAAAAATTGAGGAAACGTTTGAAGCTTACTCACTGCCTCTCTTCTCGACTCATTCTTCCAAACGTGACAAAGCATGGCACAGAAGATAGGGATATGGGCCAGATGATCGCTTAGTAACTCGTTGGTCTCTATTAGATCAAGAAGACTCTCTGCAGATTTTGCGTCATCATGGAAGAACTTCCTAATGTAGGTTGCTTTATCTTCTTTCTTGAAGCCTTTGACTCGAACACGTTCGTACTGCTTGTTGATCTTGTCAACACCGGTGATTTGGTCGGCACGCCATGGTCGGGTAGTGACAACGAGAGGCGTGTTCTTCATTCTCTCGCCCCTCATTACCTGCACCAAAACGTTATTGGAGCTGAATTTTGAAATATCTCCTTTATACTCGTCTAAACCGTCGAATAGCATGATTGCTTTTGTCGGATTACTTCTCATGTATTTGTCAAGAATCTCCCCCGGAATTTCAGCTTCATCGATCTCATATAGATGCTCATTAGGTATGTCGCAAAAGCAACGGACCTCGTGCTGATCTCTCAGTGTAACAAGAAAGAGAAGATCTATCTCCTGCAGGCATTGACCGATCGCCCAATCGTATGCCATTCTCTGCAGGAGAGTCGTTTTGCCGACGCCCGCCTCTCCAAGAAAAGCAATTTTCTTCTTTCCTTCGCTAGACAGCAAAAGCTTGAAGATACCCTCATATTCTACCGGTTCGGTATTGTGTCCCTTTTCTTTCAGCAGCTCGAGATCAACGTAGATCATTTCCTGATTCATGCGCGAGTCTGGATCCAGGGGAGATGTTTTAATGTCGTTGTACTCAGCAATATAATGGGATTTCAATCGGGACCGGTAGTCTTCCAGATCTTCCTGAGTCATTCGACCTTTGCGATGAGAACAAAATTTAGAGAAACATTGCTTAAAGATAAGTCGGATATTTCTTATATTATATATATTTAAACATGTATAGCATGGAGTGTAGAAAGCTGAAGAGGGTTGATGTATGTTGGGTGTGGTTGCATTGTATAATTCGCATTCATTTTCATTGAAATATTTTCAAAGAAAGATGGCAAAATTTGTCGCACTTGATCTGTTGAACTCCATAGCAAGTAGCAACCTGGCAACTATTCATGAGTTCCTTAAATCTGAATATCTAGGGTAAGCATTTGGAAATTATAGGTGGGAAGAAGGCTTTCTGGACAATATCGTGTACACACTCATTGATTTGTACAAAGCCTCTCAATTTCGTACAATAGGGCCCAAAATCCTGCTGTACAAAATTTGTGCAAAGAAATTGAGAGTAAATAACGCAACAGGAACACACCTATAACAAGAATGTACACTTTTTAGCTAGCATGCGCTTTAAAATGGACGTAATACAATGTTTTTTTAATCATTCACAATAAAAATGTGTCATGCCGATCCGGCGTGTTGGATGCTTGAATGTGTGAAAGTGACTTTACCTCCATGTTTCCCTCCAAACGAGATATCGTCGGCAATTTGTTGAAAGCCGACTCTCTGGAGTGCGCTAGTAAGTCTGGTCAGCTGGTCCGATGAGCCCAATCCCTTTGCCCAGGACCGAAGCATGCATAGCGTGCCATAGGATGTAATAGAGGCTCCCTTATGGTTGGTTTCGATGGCCCTTGTAATGTCAGGACCGGACACTCCTAGCTCTCTCCCCAGTGTCTCGATGTGGATGTTGTCTGTCAGTGCGTCTGCTACCTTACAGAGGATATCCTCTATAGAGTTACCATGTAGCCCACTTGATGACGCCATGTCTAAGGATCAAGACCAATTGTATAGGAAATATATATGTTTTTAAATACATAATTATTTTAGACAATGCTTCATTTAGTTTTGGTATAGAGTACAGAAGCCACGACGTCATAAAAACACTTTTTAGAATTTTCAAATTTGGACATCATTTTCAGAAAGAGTTTAACAAATAATGTCCGAATACCGAAAATCAAAGTAATAGGTTACGTATTGGCTGATTATGCCCATCCGAATGAATTTTACTTCAATGAGCAATCAGTGTTATTGATTATTAGTGCGCTGGTTCCTAAATTTAGGAACCAGTACACTATAACACTGATTACCCATTGACCCAAAATATAATTTCCAAATGTGAAAATTCGTAAAAGAAAATTTATGACATCATTTATGACATCACACTTCACCACTCTATACAAGGCGCTTCAATAAATAATTTGTTTGCGAGGTGATGAAAAACTGAGTGAAAATTTGATAGAGCACACAATTTTAATGACATAATAAACTTTATTTCATCAAAATCGGTTCAGAGTGACCTGAAATATCAAAAAAAGTATATCCGATCGGAATATATTTGGGGCCAGATTTTTTGAAAAAATAAAAAAAATGCCTACACTTTTTCAAAAATTTTCAAAAGATTTTTTTCAATAGTGCTGTTATTGGTAATCTCTCTATCTCATTATTTCAACAAAACATCACATGCATAATTTGTATGAAAAATGGTTGAAACCCAATGCTTTTTAGAGAGCGCCCTCTTTTTAATGATAACACACTTTTGTACATGTATAAGTCATTTGTAATTTTCTATACCGCTCGAGCATGGTGGAGTTATAACTATTAGTTTGTAATGTCATTGTGCAGGTTTTTGTAGCTAACGCTCATCCTTTCCAAAACTGTACTACCCCTTCAATTGTGCTTACATCTCCTCTTACATGCATGCAATGAGTTTCAGATCGCAATATTCACCTGTCATACACCAATTATTATTATTATTATTATTATTATTATTATTATTACTTATACCGCGCTTTTCCCATAAGGCCCAAAGCGCTTACAATCAAATTCAACAACAATTATAAATACACGTACAATGAAAATAATACAATCACAAACTACTAAAAAGATGTGTTTTAAAAGCCTTTCTGAAGCCACTGACTGATGAAGACTGTCTAATAGCAAGTGGTAAATCATTCCAGTATTTTGATGCAGATACAGTAAATGTCCTATCACCTACCAAGGTGCGAGTAACAGATAATGTGAGAGGATCACTGGATGACCTCAACCTCCTGGTAGGTGCATAAATTCAAACAAGTATCTAGATATTTTGGTGCTTGATTGTTGAGGATTTTATAGACAAACAAGAGTAATTTAAATATTATCCGTTGTTTCAAAGGAAGCCAATGCAACAAATTCAAGAGTGGCTGAGATGGGTGGTCCCTAGAAACCTGAAACACCAATCGGGCTGCCCAATTTTGAAGTCGTTGCACACGATTCAATTGAGTTGAAGGAATGGAAGAGAGAAGCCCGTTACAATAATCAATACGAGATAGAACTAGAGAACGCACAGCATTATGACAGGCAGGTTGATCAATAAACCTGATTCTAACAATATTCCTTAAATAAAATGTTACAGTACATGTACTACAAATGTGAGAAATATGGCGAGACATTGACATGCGATGATCAAAGATATACCGCCAAGATTCCTTATTGTTTCTGAAGGGCTAATGAGTGTGTTACCAACCGATCCTGCACTGCCAGACGAAATAGTCTACATAATATGACATTCGATTTGAATAGTTATCCAGAATCAATAATACGTTAATCATACCGCGTGGACAAAAAAAAAAATAGTGCATAATTATTTAATTATGAATCTCTCGATCATGAGTAATCCAGCCGTGTTGTTGTCGAAAATCACCTTGGCCCCAGCAGTGTATATTTCGATCCATCTACGTTTATGCACTGTTAATAATCGATGTCGCTTTCCAATTCCCCTGAGAGCAATTCCAGTCTTTCATTAAATACTGTCTAACTTTAAGTATACAGTTAATTAAGGTAAAGTCGTTCAAAATCCAAGTTAAGTTGATAAACAATATCTTACTAAGTGGTATATAGTCTTACCTTCCGGTTCTTTTGCGTATTCTAAAACAAAACGTTTATCATGAAATATTAGTGCATGTACAGTTCTCCAGAAAACGTCCCCATAATAATGTTAGTTCTAAAGCGATCCACTGCCACATACTGTGTGATAGAGTAACGAGCGTTGGCATTGGATTTTTGTAAGAGATATGAAATAAATTAAACTGAACTGAAAAATGCACATGAAATAAACTCATACAATTCGCTCAATCCGCGGCATTATTTAAAATACAATACAAGTACAAAGTACAGAATATGATTCAAATGTAATCTTGCGAACGACCGTCACTGACTTGATTCAAAATATCATAGTCATTATCGATTATAGTCATGACATTAATACAGTGGCGTAGCAAAGGCTTTTTGGGTGAGTACAGCTGCATATGGGGGCATTTTCGTGCATGTAGGAGTAGGCCTACATTACAAGGAAGTAGAATTCTACGCTGTTATGGGGTAAAGAAAGTAGCATCAATTTTGTTTTCGTATTCCATTTATATACAATTAAAATACACGTGAAACTAAAACGGGGAGTTTTTTAAAATAAGCTATATAGCTTTGTTTTCTTAACGTTGTTTTAAATTACCATAAACATAGTTTAATAATAATAATATCAAGCATTTATAAAGCGCCATCTATCTAGGTAGCCTATTCCGAGGCGCATAACAAAGGAAAGAAGAATAAAAAAACAGAGGGAAAACTTAAACAAGCACAAATACCAATACAAGCAACTAATATATTAATAAGTTACATTAAACAAGTATGATTTTAATTTACTTTTAAACACTTCTAACGAGTCTATTGTTCTTAATTATAAGGGTAATCTATTCCATAAATCCGGAGCTGATGCAAAAAATGCTCTATTTCCATAAGTAACGTGTGTTTTTTGAGTTTCTAATAACAATCTATTTGATGAGCGGATGTTACGTAACGTGTGGTAAATATGACCGGACTAACTCATTTAAGTAACAAGGTGCCACACTATGAAGTATCTTCCAAGTTTGAAGCAGTATCTTAAATTCAATACGCTGGCGAATAGGTAGCCAATGTCAAGTTTGTAGCACAGGAGTTATATGATCGTACTTTGAAGTTCTAGATAGGATCTTAGCTGTAGAATTCAAAGCAAGTTGCAATTTATCCAACAAATATAATGGAATATTATACAAAAGAGAATTGCCAGAAGATGATGCCCTAATTCACTGCCAATAACAATTATACTCTGAGTATGAATCATAGGTTTCTGATAATTTGAAGAGAATAACAAGAAACTCTGATTTACAACCATTTAATTTTAACTTATTCACAACCATCCAAGATGCCATATCAGATATACAAGCTTCAAGTCGACGTTTGGCTGACAGTTCACTTTTTGAGTCACTAGGATTAAAAGGAAGATACAACTGAGTATCATCGGCATAATTTAATTGAAATACCGTGGCTCCTTGCAATACTAGCTAAAGGCGCACAATATATACTAACAAACATTGGTCCAAGGACCGATCCTTGGGGAACACCAAACTTCATCTTAGCTGAAGTAGATGTTGTTCCCTCAACACTAACTACAAATGATCTATTTTCTAAATAAGTTTTTGTGGGTTTGACGGGACTGGGTCACATATGATGAAATCCAATTACGTGGTTTACCTTTAACTCCATATGATTCAAGTCGATTGAGCAAAATGGTCAACAGTATCAAAGGCGGACGATAAATCCAATAATACCAAAAACACAGCCTGTTTCCTATCAAGGGCATGCAAAATATCATTAGAGACACGAATGAGGGCTGTTTCAACACTATGACCCTTCCTATAGGCTGACTGGAATGGCTCTAACAAATTATTATAATTAAAGTGATCCAACATTTTTGAGGCTACTATTTTCTCCAGTATCTTAGATACAAACTTGAGATTCGATACTGGACGAAAATTAGCAAGATCTTCAGAATCTAATGACACCTTTTTCAAGAGGGGGGACACAATAGCTTGTTTAAAAGACTGTGGGAACTGAGCTGACTGTAATGACATATTAACAATTGATGCAATACAAGAATGTAAGAGTCCAACATGTTTCTTGACTAACCAAGTCGGGATAGGGTCCAATGAGCATGACTTGACAGGAAGACTTGAAATGAGATTTAAGATCTCATCGTTTGAAACTGGATCAAATTCATCCCAAACTGGTACGTCTAAATAATCTCGAGCCACAATACCTGATGTGGTATTAATTGTATCAAGTTCACTTCGAATATCACTTATCTTAGACAAAAAGAAGGCACTGACATTTTCAGCAAGTTCCAATGAAGGTACATTAGTTGGAAACTTTAAATTTGATGTACGATGTAAAGCATTACCAATGACTCTACAGAATTGACCTGAATTAGAGCAGTCAGATATCTGTTTTTTCAAATGTTCAGCTTTGGCCTCTTTAATCATCTCAAAAACAAGAAGTCGCTGATTCGTAAACAGTTGTCTGTTAATATCAGTCTTGTTTGCCCGCCACCGTCGTTCAAGGCGCTTTCTCAGACGTTTGGCTTCAGCAATCTCTGATGTGTACCACATGTTGCGTGGACGAATAGTTATCATACTCTCTTTTATTGGTGCATGACGATCAAGAACCGTAGCAAGTTCAGTATCATATTGATTGACCAGACCATCAAGGTTAGATTCGGGGTTTACAAGAAGAGCCGACATACGAATGTTGTCTGCAAAACTATCATGATTTATCAACTTAAAATTTCTGTATGATATCTTCTTTCTTCTAGGCTGAGGCTTAATCACTTTCAAACTGCAATGCACTGCAGCATGGTCACTTATAAATGAAGACACTTCTACATTACTAACAAGATCTCCATCAGCGTATGTAATAACAAAATCTAATATGTGGCCACTTTCATGAGTAGAATTTTGTACAAGCTGAACTAAATTAAAAGATTGGAGTATGTCCAAAAACTTCTTTCTTTCAGTATTATGATCATCATCCAAATGAATATTAAAATCTCCTACAATTACGAGCTGACTAGCTGTGGATATTAAATATGACACCAAATTATAAAATTCTTCAAAAAAGACATTTGGGCTATTCCTAATTTTTGAGCTATATGGAGGTCGATAGATAACAACAACTTTAATAAGTGAAGAAGTTCCTTTGAACTTCATATCACAGCACAAACACTCAAAGCTTGATGCTGGATATTTAGTTGACTTGGTTTCTATACCTTCACGATACAAGATAGCAACACCACCCCCAATGCGGTGTAAACGGGGTAAATGAAATAAACTAAAACCTGCAGGGGTAAGATCACCAATAACTTTTGTATGTTTTTCTGTATCACTCAACCAAGTTTCAGTCACACACATAACATCAAGACAATTCTCCAAAAGGTGATCAACCACAAGTTCAGTTTTGTTACAGACAGATCTGGCATTAATCAAACCCAATCTACAAAAATTCCCTCGGTCATACATCAGCGTGGCGTTGCTGTAAGTTGAGTTACTGGGATGACAAACTGCAACTGGCGTAGCACTGATACTCGGGGTGATAGCCTGTGTAGCCTTCCTCTGCACTGTGATGCCTCCTTTCTTTCCTTGTCGCATAGGTTGCTCGTCGCTCGTTGTAAATCTACAGTTCCCTCGGTCAGACATCAACGTGGGGTTGCT
>JBAMJV010012068.1:0-38064 GCA_037951105.1 Echinarachnius parma
GGACATAACATGATTCCAACTGTCATGTACATGTGTAGTATAACATTATTGACTGAGGCACGGCTGATTTATGATATGCCACGTGGGTGGGATAGGGTAATAAAACAATACAACACAATAACACTGGCACAGCCAGAGGTAACCAAGACGAGAGGGGTGGGGGTAGGGGATTGGGGGTTAGGGTTCAGGGTTCAGTGTTTTGGGTGGATGTGGTGTGGCAAGATTGGTAGAGCGCGCGCTTTCCAATCGTGAGATCCCAAGTTCAAACCCTGCCCACCGCGTTTGTCCTTTAGCAAAACAATTTATCCACAATTGCTGCTCTCTACCCAGGTGTATAAATGGGGACCCGGTAGGAGGTGAAAGCCTATATGTGAAGGATCTTCTCAATGCCCATGAGCCGCTTAGAAGGAATGCTCCCCAGGGAGTGGAGATGGTGCACACAATGTGTGCTGGTTTGCATTGTATCCTTTGACCAGGGTTATAATAGTGTTAAGCGATATGGATCATAATTCATGTATTTAGCGCTATATAAGAAACTATATTATGATTATTATTATTAGGGTTTAGGGTTTGGGGTGTAGGGTCTAGTGTTTAGATTTTAGGGTAAATGGTTAAAATACGGTCTAGGGTCTAGTGTTTAGTTGTTAGGGTTTAGGTTTAAGGGTTAAGGGTTTAGGGTTTAGTGTTTAGTGTTTAGTGTTTAGTGTTTAGGGTTTAGGTTTAAGGGTTAAGGGTTTAGGGTTCAGGGTTTGGGGTTTAGGGTTAGGGGAGAATGCTTCCTTAGAGCTAGAGGGATATAGTATGGCTCACAAGTTAACCCATTCCCTTTGAGATTCTCAAATTCTCACATACTTTGTCTTTGTACATCATACACCACCATCAGGTTCATGTACAGTGTAACCAACAATTATTTGGACACCCTGAAAAATAGGAAACTAACTATTTTGATAATTTTTCAAAAATGGTCTTATATTTTATTTTGATTTCAACAAAGCAGCATCTAATAAGCACATACAATGAATTTTAGGCAGCTTTTTACCAAACATTTTCTTCAAAATTTGTTCTAGCATCATTTAAATTAAAGTGATTTTTTCCAGGTGTCCAAATCATTTTTGGTTACACTGTAGGCCTTTGGGTGAAATAAATAAATGTACATTGTTTTCTATTCCTCATTTCTTCTGCACAGGGGTAAGATAACGGAAGGACCACAAACTCACACATGAGGGAGAATTGCCCCTCTCTCCCCCTTTATCAACTCTGTCACAGGGGTAAGATAACGGAGGGACCACAAACTCACACATTCAGACGGGTATCTTAGACGCGTGGATCCATATTGCGCACTTTTACGCACGTTACGTAATCCCCATTGGATCAGTTATAAGTAGCGATCGCAAACTGTCCCACTTCCGAACACCTGAGTCGAAAATGCATAAAAAATAGTCGCGTTCGGAATATTTGTACTATTCGAATGGAGATCCGTCAGAGATGTTTACGAGCAAAAATATTACGTAACACGCTTAACCGCACCGACTTCAAAGTGCCGCTGTTTGATCTTATCAGCGATATGTATTGCCTTAGGTGACAGCTCGAGAAACTCGCTCGGTATACAGATGCCAGCTGTGTGCTGCATGCAATTTCAAAAGAAGGCCCATGTTCAGATATTTTGAAGCACCGCTCTTCGATCGATCCAACACATATCGTGAGTTTACCTCGGGAGATTACGGTGGAGTGCGAGTTGGAATTTGCTGACTACCCATTATAACCCACGCATATATGGCTTTAACTAAGCCTGGGTCGGAACGGACGGAATACCGGAATCCGTCCGGTGTGTGCGTGTTCTGGTTTGGTTTTCTCCATTCCGGTATTCCGATGAAAATCGCGGAAAACCTCTTTTTCCTCAAAAATTCATATTTTGTAGTAGAAAACTATCAGAAGAAAACAAATGACAAAAAAGTACAAGAAAGACGATGTCGAATGCAACTTACAACGACAAGAAATCCGCTGCGTTTATTATGACAGCCGATCTAGCGCGTGGTGCGGCGAGTACGGCATACGATCGACGTCGTAGACTAGCTACCCCGGCGCGCCCCGGCCCCCGCAGCTAGCTGCTATCACTCAGAGCTGCGCCGTACAATGTCACCCATGTACGTAATACTGCACATGGATTAAACGATTCTCAAACGTTGACATCCAGTCCGCCTCTATCGGTACAGCCCGCCATATCACTCGTGTACTTTGCGTGCAGGTTATGGGTCTCATTTCTTACGCGAGATATCCATCCGCCGGGAATTGGGGAATTCCCCAATTCCCGGCGGATGGATATCTCGCGTAAGAAAAAAGACCCGATAAGCTGCACGGAAAGTATACAAGTGAAGTGTTAGTGTTGACTTATTCGTGTCGTTGTACTGATATGATGTAAGCTTCAGTACACATGCAGGTTCGAGGAGTTAGAAAATGTTCGAGATATAATCAGCGCATTTTTTTTTGTTGCTGTTTTTACAGGTAATTGTTCTCGTATAAGTAAAATAAGAGTCTAGAATAGGTGCGATCTTAATCGTAATAATCTTACATTTTCGTTCCTTTTCGGCACTTTTTAAGAGTGCAACTTGAAAAATGCAAGGTCAAGGCAGTTGAGTTGGCCTGTCTCGCAGCGCGGGGCTTGCCTGCGCTGCCGAAGCTATGGCAGACCTTCTAGTGCGTGTTCGTTCCGTATCATTCATTGGCAGGTTTTTTTTTATCGGAATACCAGATTCCGACCGGCACAACACCGGCGGATTCCGGAACAAAAAAATTCCGACATGACTCAGGCTTAGCTTTAACAAAACAGAGCATAAAACGGGTCAGCTTCCGCAGGATCATCACAATTCATAGCGCTCATTAGGTGGTATTTTTCGGCCTTGGCATTCAAGTAATGACCGGGGATGGGCATGTTGTGTTATGTTACGCATTCTTGATACATTTCTCTGGTTAAGAAGGATATTGGTAAATAAAGGGCACATCACACAATTTAGAGTTCCAAAAGGTGATATGTCTTCTTTAAAAGCATTCAAGTGATGGCCCAGAATGAAGCAGTTGTGTTATGTTAGGCATTCTTGTTACAATTCTTCTGCTAAAGAGAATCTTGGAAAGTGAAGGGCATATCAGACAATTAGCCAAGTTCAAAAAGGTGGTATGTTTTCTTTAAAAGCATTCAAGTTATGGAAAAATAGAAAAAATCTATCCCTATTTCATTTTTCTCTTACCATAAGCTACATGTACATGTAGAAGAGAAATGTGGAAGCTCAAAGTAATTTGTGTGGAGTTAGACACTTTAAATGTGTTTAACCTGTTCTGTAATAGATTTTGCAATTCACATCAAGTTAATACAGGGTCCACCAGGTTCCTGCAGTCAATGGGTTAACAATACAATCTTGTTCTCCACACGCTTCACACATAAACTAGCTTTTAAAGTTTAATGGTAACATATTAGAAGGTAATACTAAATATGTTACTCATTGCGGAAATAGTATCGTACAGTAGGTCTTTGTAGAAAATATGAAAAACTGATCAGAGAGGACCATGGAATATGACACGCACATTAGGAAGGTGGATTTATTGCGTTTTTGAAGCGAAGCCATCAATGTTTTATTCCTCCATCATTAAAGGTCAGCGGAAGACTTGTAGAAGCTAATGATCCCATGCGGAGACTCATGCTGCTAGCAAGCATCCCAACAGAGCTGACATTCTGGGCATATGTTACTTTCCATTACATGATCTGAACCAATCAAAATAATGATCGTATACAATTATTCATGAATATGTTTGTAAACATTGTAACGGGGCCCCCGGTAGCTTTAAAGGCTAATTGCATGGTTAATTTGATTTAAGATTTGATTCGATGTAAATGTATTGTTTTGTCAGAAAAAGAGAAGAAAAATATGAGTAGAGTATGATTTACTTCCGTATTCCGTATAGGCAAGGGGTTACAAAAAGAGTAATTGATTTAACTCCTTGAATGCCAATGTCACACCAGTGGCGTAGCTATGGGGGGCGGGGGTCACAGTGCCCCCCCCCCCCCCCCCAATAATAAAAAAACAAAACAATAAAAACATAAGAAAACAATTTTTGACAAAAACTAAGTAACACATAATGTGTGGCCCTGCTCTCCCCCGCCCCCCAAATAAAAAAATGTGTGTGCCCCCCCCCCCAAACTGGTGTGACCATGCTACGCCAATGTACCACACAGTACACACAAATGGTATAGAGCTGTAAAATCACTGGCACTCAAAGAGTTAACATCGAAAGCAAGAGCTTCATTTATTCCTCCACCATTAAAGGTCATCGTAAGCTCCTAGCAGCTAATGATCCCGCACAGTCTCATGCTTCCCCATGGAGTTGATGCGCAGACATGTGTTTCTTACTGACAACCCAGATAGTTCTGTTTAACACAAAACATTGATACGAGCATGCCATAGTATGTACATCTGCCAAACACTACTCAATATGAACTTCAACTACAAATGATGAAGGAAACTACACTGGTTGGTTGGCATAGAAAACTTCCATAATTTTTTTCTTCATTGACTTTGTTTTCTAGCAAACAACTGTCTTTTAGAAGCAAGTGGAAAGTACATAATACTACATAGTTCACATAATAATTATCATCACCATCATCATCATCATCATTATTTTTGTTGTCATCTTTGTCATCATCACCATCATCATCATCACTGTCAACATCGTCATTGTAATCATCATCATCATCGTTGCTGTCGTCGTCTTTGTCATCATCATCACCGTCAGTCATCACCATCATCATCATCACCACTGTCAACATCTTCATCGCCATCATCATCATCACCGTCTTTGTTATCATCACCATCATCGTCATCATCTTCGTCGTCGCCGCCTCCGCCACCACCACCATCATCATCATCCATCATCTTTCATCATCATCACCATCATCATTTTCATCTTCACCATTATTGATAAGGTACCTACTGCTGGCATGATCTCTTGCAGCTCATCTATTGTCTTCAAATGATAGAGCATCTCAGGATCCAGATCGTCAGGGTTATTATCTGCCATCGAGATCTGGTCAAAGTGAAAAAATGGAGAAAAGGATACATGTAAATTTGCAAAGAGAAAAAAATAGAAATGAAATACATTGGAAATAAGCAGAAACCAATAAACAAATACATAGAAACATAGATAAATAAAGAGGGTTGAAATCTTGTACAGGGGCTACGTTGACTTTATCTTACATCATTATCATCACTGCATCACTTTGCCTGATCCCTCGCACTTTCCTTACTAAAGTTGATTTAATTATCCTTGGGTTGGTGCCAGGTTTATATAGCTTCTGACATTGTGACCAATGAAAAGGATTTCATGGGAACATCCCCCATTCAAGGGTCTTTGTGGCTCAATGGTTGAGCATCGGTCTAGCAATCCGGAGGTCTCTGGTTTGATTCCCGGCAAAGCCTACTTTTCTTTGCTCAATTTAATTTATTTACATTATTATTGTGCGGCGACAAACATTTGTAGTATGTATCAATGGACGTGGTGTGGCAAGATTGATAGAGCGCGCGCTTTCCAATCGTGAACCCCACAGTCCTTCAGCAAGACAATTTATCCACAATTGCTGCTCTCTACCCAGGTGTATAAATGGGGACCGGTAGGAGGTGAAAGCCTTTATGTGAACAGTCTTCTTGAGCCCATGAGCACTTGGAAGGAATGCTCCCTAGGGAGTGGAGATGGTGCACACAATGTGTGCTGGTTTGCATTGTATCCTATGACCGGGGTAATAATAGCGTAAAGCGCTATGAAACATTTGTATGTATTTAGCGCTATATAAGAAACTATATATTATTATTTATCTACATGTATTTTTCTGTTGACATAACAAAAACAATTTTACAGGATAACAAAATGACGAGGGCTTCCTTTGAGTTCTCACTACAATTGAGGAGAATTCAAAACTTCCAATACTGGTATAATATGCTTTTAACCCTGTGGGTACAATGACATTTATAGGTAGAAATATGTCAGTAAAGTAAAATTATTAATATGTATTTGTATTTTTCTGGTCAATTTCCCTATGTTTGAAATAAAGTGAAATAAATTTGCTAATTTGTATTATATATATATCTGGTTAATTTTGATACGTTTGAAATGAAGTAAAATGACAATTGCTAGTTTGTACTGAGATATTTCAGGTCAATTTCCAACATGTATGTTTGAAATAAAGTAAAATGACAGAACTTACATTTGCGATGATTTGCCCAAACTCCAGGACGGCTCTCATCTGCCGGTTGGCCTCTTCTTCACTGGCTCCCAGCAGAACGGTAACCTTCACCATCATCTTAATGTATGCTGATAACACCTGCATCACAGCAATCCAAAGGGGATGAGGCAGAGGAGGAAGAGGAGGGGGAGAAGTGGAGGAGAATGGGGAGGGGGAGGGGGAAGGAGGAGTGGAAGAGGAGGGAAAGAGGGGGAAGGAGAAGTGGAGGAGAATGGGGAGGGGGGAGGGGGAAGGAGGAGTGGAAGAGGAGGGAAAGAGGGGGAAGGAGAAGTGGAGGAGAATGGGGAGGGGGGAGGGGGAAGGAGGAGTGGAAGAGGAGGGAAAGAGGGGGAAGGAGAAGTGGAGGAGAATGGGGAGGGGGGAGGGGGAAGGAGGAGTGGAAGAGGAGGGAAAGAGGGGGAAGGAGAAGTGGAGGAGAATGGGGAGGGGGGAGGGGGAAGGAGGAGTGGAAGAGGAGGAGGGAAAGAGGGGGAAGGAGAAGTGGAGGAGAATGGGGAGGGGGGAGGGGAAAGAGGGGGAAGGAGAAGTGGAGGAGAATGGGGAGGGGGGAGGGGGAAGGAGGAGTGGAAGAGGAGGGAAAGAGGGGGAAGGAGAAGTGGAGGAGAATGGGGAGGGGGGAGGGGGAAGGAGGAGTGGAAGAGGAGGGAAAGAGGGGAAAGGAGAAAGGGAGGAGGAAGGGGAGGAGGAGGAAGAGGAGGGAAAGAGGAGGAGGAGGAGAAGCAGGGGAGGAAGAGAAAAAGGGAAGGAAATGAGGAGGGGGAGGAGGAAGGGGAAGAGTAAAAGGAGGAGGAATAGGAGGAACATAAAGAGGAGGATGAGGAGGAGGAAGGGAAGGAGGAGGAATCGGAGGAGGGAAAGAGGGAGAGGTGAAGTGGAGGAGATGGGGGAGGAGGAGGAAGATGAGGAGGATGAGAAGAAGAGGAGGAAGATGAGGAGGATGAGAAGAAGAGGAAGAGGGAAGGAAATCAGGAGTGGAGGATAAGAGGGGAAGGAAGACAGGGGAGGAGAAGGAGAAGGAGAAGGATCAGGAATAGGAGGAGCAGGATGAGGAGGAATAGGAGGAATGAGGAGGAATGAGGAGGAATGGAAGGAGGAAGAAGAGGAGTAGGGGGATAAGGGGTTGAATGAGGAGTAGGATGGGATGGAGACAATGAAACAGAGAAGGGAAATGACAGAAGGAGGAGAAAGATGGATTGAAAGATGGTACGTGGAAAAATGATTAATGAAGTAAAAATCAGACAGACATCGTACAAGTAAAAACAAGGATGTAGTTGATCAAGAATTCAGTGATGATTAGATTTATCAAGTAGATGAAAAATAGGATTGCTAGGACTTTGCTATCTAGAATGGATTGTGATAAGCAATCTCACAGCCTACATTTACTCATCCGAAAAAAGCAATCTAACAGCTCACTGCCTCTAGAACCTATCCATTAACAAATAAATGTGTCAGTGACCGCCGATGGCATTGAATAAAGCAAATTGAATATACATGTAGCAAACTGATGTATTCAATCCTTTCCTATGGAATATGATTAAGAATGACAGTAAGGATCTTGTAAATGGTTGGGTTGCCATTGCTTCGCTTCAAACTGCCATCAAGAGCTTTACTATGCAACTGCCAACTTGAAGATGTACCGGTAGGAGCATGTACATACTACATTAAAGTGACCCATTAACTTTTTGTTTTTCCCCTAAATATTTGAGGCTTCAATCATAAACCAATTTCATTGTAAGATTCTTGACAATCATATGAGATTTTCATAGAAAAGGAATAATGTTTACCAATTGCAAACAGAGAAAATCAATGTCTGATTTTATTCCTATCGTTGGCGTGAAGTATCCAAATTCTGATACTATGGACGAATTGAGTATCCAAATTCAGATACTCTTGACTACGATCAAAAGCATCCACAGACGCTTTCAAATACAATTAAATATCTCCATAATTAGGGAGACATTTGTCAAATCAAAACCTATTTCACTCTTCTAAACAACAAGCCGCAAGAGAAGTGTGAAAGCTCCAAGTGCTTTTGGTTGCATTTTACAAAGTTAATGGATCACTTTAATCTCTTCTTGGGACAAGTTTTGTACAGCTGTCCTGTATAATCAATCAGGTGTCATTTTAAGGGGTCCTTCTGATAAAGGGGTATGATTCTTTAATAACCAAACATTTCTTATAAGGAAATTTTCTCCACTTAATCCAGTAATCCTGTTTAAAGGGATCTAGTAACTTTGTTGAAATGTCTAGTAACTTTGTTGAAATGGTTAGTACAGTGTGTTTTGTTGCGATCTGATATATCCACTGAGTAATGTGAATACAACAAGGTATATTAAGAGAACCACTAAAGTTCGAAGTAAGTTTTGAGGATTTGAACAATGTTACTACATGTAGATCCCTTTAATGGGTAAACAATATCTACAAATGCTACCCAATTCACCAGGGACTATTCTGAAATTCATTATTTTGTCAAATACATGCTGCATGTCATTCTGAGTTTTCCAGTTTGTCGAGAAGATAATTATTTGACCAGAGGCTCTGACACCAAAATGATCAATTCTTCCCTTTACAGCAACCATCAATGGGCATAGACCTTGACCAAATCTGTCATCAATCTTCATTTATGGCACTAAGTAAACAGCATTCTTTTTAAATTAAACTTTCACACCTCATTCAGAAGAATCTTACAATGATATTGGCATATGACTGAAGTCTCAAATATCACTTTTGGAGAAAAAAAAGATCTTATTAAAAAAACAAAGTTAACGGCTCACTCCAACCATGCTACCCCAAGGGGACATTTTTCTTCAATCTTGGTTAACCAAGTAGGGAATAGGGACAATACCACACAAAAAGAAAACATATTTACACAAACTGATTTATGATACACTGTAACACTCTAGGGAATAATAAACCCTCATTCGGCTTTCTTTTCTACAAACCTTTTAATTGTATGGTGTTTATTTTATTTCACAAAATTATGCTGAATAATTAAAACCAAAATGTCAAAACAAAATTCAGTACACTGTATGTTTTCCAATATGGCAATGTATTAAAAACGTAAGCAAATAAAATATCGGTTTATTTTGCTTTGTTTTATTAGCTATGAAATGAGAGTGCTATATGTTTCATCAGGTAAAAATCACAGAGAGCTAAAGTTGTGCTGATCTGTTTGCAGATATCAAGACTGCTTGGAATGTAAATGAATCAAAGTTGCTATACAAAAAAGAAAAAATATTGATTGACAAGCAGCTACCCTGACGGTTTCCTAGATAAGCAAACTATTATTCTTGATTATGTTATTGTATTTTCGCTGATAAATCTTACACCCCCTAATGAACTTAGCGCAGCAGTCGGACTTACTTGAATGTTTCTGAGATAAAATAGCCGTGTCAAGAATGTTGACTAGGTTATATGCAACGGGTTAATAGACTAACGCTAGCCACTGGCGTAGTGAGGGGGGAGAGGGGCTCCTAGGCTTGAGTCCCCCCCCCCCCCCCCCCCCTCAGGCTTGCTAGCCAGTAGTTTTGATTTGGGGGCTTTGAATACTTAGCTCAAATCTAACAGCTTCTGGGGGCTCAACCCCTGGACCCCTGCCAGAGGGCCTGAAAATGCCCCCAAATGGAACACACTTGCGTGCTCATATTTTGGAGCCCCCCCCCCCCCCCCCACACCCTTGCAAAGTTTCTGGCTACACACTGGTACCAGCTGTGCAGGTGTGAGATATGATAACTAGCTGAATTTGCGGCATCTCAGAAAATATCTTCATAAAATTAAGTTTTTATGCACATATGCATTTTGTAATCTCGGAGTACATAACGTATAATGTGCACTAATAAAATTCCCTTCAGTTCAGTTGCGACCCTATTGCCAACGGGAATTGAGATTTCATGTGAACATCATGCATCAATGATGATAAAAAAAAACATGAGTTGTATAATGACTAGTTTTGTTATATAGCTTATAATTCCAGTTCACTCTTTCTAGTTTTGTAAAATTTGGGTGTAATAATTGTATTGAATAAAAAACAACTTTATTTTAAAGGGGTAGTTCAGTACATCACTTTGAAGACATTTACTTTATACAGTTAGGCGCAATTATGTATGGTTTTGAAAATGGTACTCTCCCAAATGCGTTAGTACAAATATTTCGAAAGAACAATCAAATTCATAGCTATAATACAAGGCAGGCAACTGCACTTCATATTCCACGTGTAAGAACTGCTTTTGCTCTGAAGACGCTGGCTTGTACTGGTCCCAAGTTTTGGAACTCACTTCCTATCGATGTAACTAGATCTGTCAGTGTCTTTGTTTTTAAACGCAAATTGAAATTACATTTATTGAGTAACTATGTCGAGAATTAACGTTAAAATTATATCACCAGAAATGATATTAAGTAATAATTTATTAATTGTTATTGATAACGTGCATTATCTTTTTGTTCTTGTTATGTTTGTTTATTCAATATAAATGTCAGCATTTCACATTCTCTCTCTCTCTCTCCCCCCCCCCCTCCTCTCTTCTATTTTTCTTTTTCTTAACACCAAATACCATTTCCCCCTATATACATATAACTTTCTTCTTTCTCTGTTTTTCTCTGTTTGTTGTTTTTCTCGTTCCAGTTTGCTATTTTCCTCTCCATCCTTTTGTATATATTTTCATCCTCTCCTTTTCAAATTTCAAGCTATCCCTTTTGTAAATATTTCCCCCATATTTAATCATTTGTAGTTTCGATAACTTTGAAACATTTTAAAAAGTGAAACATTGATGTATTATGTTATATGGGGACCTTGCTCTTACAAGCCCAGCTTCTCTAAGGTCTCCACTTTCTTTCATTTGGATTGTATATCGACTTAATATTGCACTTAAATTGTTTTTCTTATGCTGTTTTGTTCTATTATTATATGTAAAAATGTTGTGAAAGAAAGAAATAAAATGAACCTTGAACCTTGAACCTTGAACATCAAAACAAAATTTGTGAGGTAATGAAAAACTGAGTGTCGAATTTGAGAGAGCATGCAATTTTAATGGCAGAATAAACTTTTTTTTGTCAAAATCGACCCAGAAACGGCTGAAATATCAACCAGAACGTCAATGACGTAGCGCTCATCCGGCATCTCGCAACATCAAATATCGCAAATTTCATGTGGTACACTTTTCAACTGGTCAAAAAATAAAAATTTGATGCCCTGGAAGGGACATAACATTTTTTTTTTTTTTTAATTAGAGCAAAAAAAATATAAATTTGACGCCCCAGAAGGGACATGGGAAAAAAATAAAATAAATAAATAATAATAATAATAATAATAATAAATAAATTAATTAATTTAAAAATGTAAAAAAAATAACAAACAAATTTTGTATTTTTTTAAAAATAAAATAAAAATAAATAAAAATAAATAAATAAATAAATAAATAAAAAATGAAAAATAAATAAATAAATAAATAAAAAATTACCATAATTAATTAATGGAGACAAATTTCAAAATTCTGTGTAGAAGTTTAGTGTACCAAAGTTAGCTCTACCAGATAAAGCAAACCAAATCAAAATCGGTCGAGAAATGAAGGAGAAGAAGCATTTTTTGTGATTTTTGGAATAAATTTGCATAAATTACCATAATTAATTAATGGAGAAAAATGTCAAAATTCTCTGTAGAAGTTTAGTGTACCAAAGTTAGCTCTACCAGATAAAGCAAACCAAATCAAAATCGGTCGAGAAATGAAGGAGAAGAAGCATTTGTTGTGATTTTTGGAATAAATTTGCATGAATTACCATAATTAATTAATGGAGAAAAATTTCAAAATTATGTGTAGAAGTTTAGTGTTCCAAAGTTAGCTCTACCAGATAAAGCAAACCAAATCAAAATCGGTTGAGAAATGAAGGAGAAGAAGCATTTTTTGTGATTTTTTTGAATAAATTTGCATAAATTACCATAATTAATTGAGAAAAATTTCAAAATTCTGTGTAGAAGTTTAGTGTACCAAAGTTAGCTCTACCAGATAAAGCAAACCAAATCAAAATCGGTCGAGAAATGAAGGAGAAGAAGCATTTTTTGTGATTTTTGGAATAAATTTGCATAAATTACCATAATTAATTGATGGAGAAAAATTTCGAAATTCTGTGTAGAAGTATAGTGTACCAAAGTTAGCTCTACCAGATAAAGCAAACCAAATCAAAATCGGTCAAGAAATGAAGGAGAAGAAGCATTTTTTGTGATTTCGAATAAATTTGCATAAATTAGCATAGATAATGAATTTCACGATTCTGTGTAGAAGTTTTAAATCCCCCTCCTAGCCTTATCTTATGAAACAATCAGAATCAAAATCGGTTGAAAAATAACGAAGAAGAAGCATTTTGAAAACTGTGGACGGACGGACGGACGGACGGACGGCCGGACGGACGGACGGACGGACGGACGGACGGACGGACGGACGGACGGAAGGAAGGACGGACGGACGGACGACGGACGCAACGCCATGGCATAAGCTCATCAGGCCCTTTGGGCCGGATGAGCTAATACATTGTAAATATATCTGATCTTATAATTATTTGGGGCCAAATAATTAGATGATTTTTTCAAAATTTTTTTTAAATGCTTGCACTTTTTCAAAAATTTTCAAAAGCGTTTTTTAAATAGTTGTTGATGATCTCTCTTTTTAATCATTATTTCAATAAAACATCACATGCATAATTTTGTATGAAAAATGGTTAAAAACCAATGCCTTTTTAGAAAGCGCCCTCTTGTGTTTTAATGGCTCTTTTTGAATGATAACAGGCTTTTTACTTTAGTCGTTTGTAATTTTGTATACCTTTCGAGCATGGTAGAGTTATACATGTAACTATTAGTTTATAATGTTACTGTCCAGGTTTGGTTACTAAAGTTCAGCCTTACCAAAACTGTACTACCCCTTTAAAACATAATATATCAGTACAGAGCATTCTATCAAAAACGAGTTGTACACTTTGCAATTTAGTGACTTCAATTAATCAAATAAAATTTCACTTAAAATATTTTGACATTTCATTTCATACTTAAGAACATTACAATGTTCTGTAGAAAATTAGATGCTAATTAAGCTAATAAAATTGATGTCCATTCACAATACAGAATTATAAATGATCTGAAACCACAAGGCGAAACAATATACCATGCATGGCTTATCAATTTAATCCATTAATACTAATAATAGTACCACGCACGATTCGTTCACTATTAAACTGTATATTATATTCCCTGTAGTGCACTATAAATACAGTGCATGTTCTGCAGCAAGGTATTGAGCTTGCTGTTAACCCCTTGCCTACTGGAACCTTGTGGGCCCTGTACTAACTCTATGGGCAGTGCAAAATCTAGTATGAAACCGGTAGCCCGAGGCGGATCCCTTGAAAACTTAATATGATATGACGGAGGCATTACAACATCGTAACATTACCAAACGGGGGTCTTTATATAATTACGTCCAGGCACCTCGGCTCAAAAATTGGCGCGATTCGGATGAAGCACGGAATAATATTCCTAGCCCCCTAGGCCATACCATTTATGTATCCATTTTGTTTGTAATTTAGTCTTTACTGTGCCGTATCCAGTGGCGTGACATGGTTGGACTGATCAGGAGAGGGGGGAGGGGAGGGGAGGGGAGGGGAGGGGAGGGGAGGGGAGGGGAGGGGAGGGGAGGGGAGGGGAGTGGAGGGGAGGGGGCACACTAATTATTTTGGGGCACACCTTATATATTTCTTTATTTGAAATGATAGTTTACTGTCATGTTTTACATGTATATCTTTTTGTATTATTATTATATTTTTAAAACATATTATTGGGGAGGGGGGGGGGGGGGGGGCACATGCCCCCAATGCCCCCCTGTACCTTCACCAATGGCCATATCAGCGTCCTCAGGAAAATTGAAACTTGATCGGCCTGGATATGGGTAAAGAGAGTGGAGGGACATTAGGGGACACTCCTAACGGAACATGGATGCTTCCGGTAAAGAGTGACGATAATGCATCCATGCACACACTCCATATTGTCCAATATACTTACAAGAAGCAATTTTCAAGATCTCACCCATTTTTCCTAGTTGATTTTATTCCTATTTTGATATGTACTACAAATTATATGGAAAATGGGCTATTGAAAAGCTATACAGATTTGGGGTGAATTTTCAAAATGGAAAATTATACAATGTCTTTGGCCACAAACCACTAGTGCAAGCTATAGTGCTTGAAAAAAAAGAGTTTTGTAGCACTCTAATGAAAAGTGACAATAACTTTAACAAATTCAACCAAAATCATTTGAAGCTTTCACTCTTCTCTTGTACCTGGTGAACAGAAGAATGAAACAGGTTTTGATTTTTTAAATGTCTCCCTAATAAGGGAGATATTCAAGTTTAAATTGAAAAGCGTTTCAGAATGCTTTTTAATCGTAGTCAAGATTTCTTTAATTTGGATACTCAATCGTCCATAGTGTCCGAATTTTGATTGGGGATGAAATCTGACATCAATTTTCACTTTTTTTTCAAGGAAATCATTGTTCTCTTTCTATGCAAATATCACATATCATTAAACAAGATCTTACGGTGGTATATGATTGAAGTTTCAAACATCACTTTTGGAAGAAATTTTTTTTTTTTAAATAATGGATCACTTTAAGAAACATGAAACATTCCGTGAAAATACTTACAGGATCATCTTCCGTTTTGTTGACGAGGTAATTTGCATTGGGTAGTAATAATCCTGATTGCGCTATCTGAAAAGGACAAATTAGAAAAAGAACAATAGTAACATGTGAATGGTTTATCATTTTAGCACTTCTGACAAAGATTCTGCTAGGATCGAAAACTTCTAAACTCCGCAAAAAAAGTTTGGAAAGTTTTTTGAGCCACCGATTTCTCATTTATTTGAGACCTTTTTCCTCCTGTCTAAAATGACATCACTTTTGTAACAATCGCTTGCTTCATGGCCGAGTACCTCCCCTTTGTTTACAGGTGGGTCTCATACAGAACGTGCCAAACTTGCCAGTATACTCTAATGCAGTATACAACTCACTTATTCATTCATTCGCCCTTTCATTGATTCATCCTATAGCAACAGAATCACTAGGATTAGCACAAATACTGGTCAATTTGGTACATTGGCCCGTATTCACAAAGGAGGTTTGTACAAACCATGGTTCAAACCGAGGTTTACATCTATGGAATGCCAATTGTAAACTGATGGAGAGAGAATGTAAATTCCTTACTTGTTAACAATGTTGATGGTACACATTCTCTCTCCATCAGTTTACAATTGGCATTCCATAGATGTAAACCTCGGTTTGAACCATGGTTTGTACAAACCTCCTTTGTGAATACGGGCCATTCTGTTTGAGATCCATCAGTAAGCACAGGGGATGTACTCAGCGATGAAGCAAGCGATTGTTTCAAAAGTAGCGTCATTTTCGAGATGAAGAAATTAGCTAATCCACTGATGCATAAAAGGATACAAACAGGTCTCAAATAAATGAGGAAATAGGTGGCTCAAGAAAATTTCCAAACTTTTTTTGAGTTTAGGGGGGTGTTTCACAAAGATCCTAAGTTGAACTTAACTCTTTAGTTAGACCTAACTATTATGGAAAGCCATTTGTAGCCTTGGAATACAATTATATTCAAAAGAGAAAAGGCAAATATTTTAGATTTTTCATAAATTTTACATCAAGAACATGAAATCTCCTTGATAATAGAAAATATAATCATTATTTGAATCAACATTTAATGCCTTTTAAAATAACTTTTTCAATTTATTTCGAAGAAACACACGGCTTTCCATAATTGTTAAGTCCAACTTAGAGATGAGTTCATCTTTGTGAAACACCCCCTAGGTCATGTCCCACAGAGTTGCAAAAGATATTAAACACAAGTTCTCAGTGGTTCTCAGTAGGCTGTTTTCGCCCAGCGTCGTACGCAGCTTTCACCAACGCAGGAACGATCTATTGGTACGTCCGCCGCGCTAAAACAACTCTGGTTTACAAGCCGTTTTGCAATATTCAGTCAACGCGGACGTACGGACGTAGACTCGGAACGTTGAACCACACTACACGTGCGAGCGCTGATGATGAACGTTTGACCTCGCTACAAGCAGCGAGCGCCGCTGATTGGCTGTTTGCCTGATCGGGCGGCCTCATAGCACGGACGCAAAATTGACCGAAGACGGTCGGTGATAACAGTCCAAGAACGGAGGGACCGCTGTTACTACAGGAAATTGGCAATTTTGCACACGACCTGCCAATTTCTACGGCCGCGTTGAGGTTGCGAAAACGCTATATTAAAACAAGCTAATATGCCTCATATTTATAAAGATGAAAAATGTCTCCCTATATCAATATAACAAAACAAAAATATCATTGATATTTAAACTCTACATTTTACATTTGAATTGGAGTCTTTGATCGATCAACCATCAAAGAGACTGGATGCCAGCAGCCACAGTTCTACACGACGTACTATAGGCAGGGCTTCACACACGCACTTGCCCTACTGCCCAGAGCAAGTAAATATGTATTGGGCAAGTAAAATATCATACATGGTCTAATTTGGTTGCCCGATCAGATAACTAACAGTTCTATTCAACTACGAGAGAAAATTGTTATTCGTAGAAAAAAAAGAAACATTTAGCAAGCAGATCGGGCTACCTAGCAGAATTAATTGTCTTTTTTGTTTATATTGGTTTAACAGGCAAATACATTTTCGGGTAAGTACAATTTTAAAATTCATGATTTTATTTTCCGAATAGGCAAGTAGAAAAAAGTTACAGGGCAATGCAACTCAAGAATAGAGTTTATCCTACTTGATATATCGTAATATACCTTTTTATTATATATAACATAACTCCGACTCGGATTTCTGCTTTGGGAGAAATATGTGAAAACTCTATCGGGTTTACCACTATTCATGCGAACACTGGAGGCCGCCATTATTAGGTGTGTGCGGACTTATGGTCAGTGATATGCACTAATGCATTTCAATAGCTTCTATTGAAACCATTGTCTGAATACTTGTAGATGCTTTGACGAGTCTGTAAATCAGTGAAAAGCTTTTTGTTCGGCCCGTAGCACACTCGTCATAGTTTGCAAAGCATGTCGGGAAATTACAAGAACATGGCCGCTCCCATCATCTTTTGCCGCCGTAAGAATTAGTAAAATGTGGGTATGTTCACGTAAGGATTTCATGGGAATCAGGAGGCTAAAATTGCCAAGTTATGTATCAAATCAAATGTCTGTTCACCCTCTAAACGATAATAATAACCGAAAGCCATAGTTTCATTGCCCTTTAATGTGGAGGCTTGCTATAGGAATCTAGGATGCCTCATTTTGAGCGAGTCAATGACTGGAAGTAGCATCAAATTTCACTGGGACAGCCAGCAACTGAATCCAGACACTGCCTAAAACCCCAGTACGTCCGTGGAGGTATTATATAGAAAGTCTTCTTGCTACATCCAAGTGATAACAACCATTTAGCTAATGAACAACAAGGAAGGGCTCATTTTCCTGTCTCATATTATTTTGTACCACTGTTGTTATTTTGTCAGCAGGGAACAAAAATATGCTGCGGCGATTATTATGAATAATGCTTTAAGAATACGAAAAATAGACCACTTCCAAGTAAACATCCATTGTTTCTAATAAAAACTACAACAGATTTTGTTCAGTCACTGTTCTTATTATTCAGCAGAGGAAGTTTCTACTCTTCATTATTCAAAATTAGACAATGCTGAGAATACAAGACCAGTCATTTTTAATATACTGGCGCTAACAACAACCATAATACTATAGTACTATCGACAAATTATTAATATTATCACCGATATCCTGCTTATCATATGTATCAATATCATTGTCATCATCACCACCACAACCATCATCATCATCAACATCATCAACATCATCATCATCATTTTCATCGTCATCATCATCATCATCATCATCATCATCTTCATCTTCATCATCATCTTCATCATCATATTCACCATCATCATCATCATCATCATAATCATCCTTATCGACATCATCAGACATCATCATCCTTATCGACATCATTAGACATCATCATCCTTATCAACATCGTCAGACATCATCATCATCATCATCATCATCATCAACATCATCACCATCATCATCATCGCATGGATGCAAACATATTAATGATTGTTTGGGAATTCAAAGAAAATTGTATTTTTCAATCAGACTTGATGTGGGGGCATAGTTTTTCACCAGGTGGAAAGAGGCAATTTATTGCTCACTGAGAGATAGTTCTGAAGATTACAAATCACTCTAAAGTAAAATAAGGAATATGGACATCACAAAAGTCTAAACAGAAGAAGAAAAAAGAGAGCACAATCTTTTATCATTTACGATTTAAAGTATAAAGTTCTGATGAAGTCCACAAAAGAACCGAGTAAAAGGGAAAGTAAATATATTACAAAACAGTAAAGAAGTGAACTGCAATTCCTGTGTATAATATAAACAAACAATGACTACCACCCACATTCTCTCTGTACGAATCTTATGATTAACAATAAGTGGAATAACTCTTGGTCTTATCATTCAAACAAACGTCAAACATCCCATTAAATGTGACATCTCCTGTCCCATTTCTGCTATGGCTATGCATGAGGCGTGTCTTTTAGTCCCTTTCGATTCTATCTTTCAATAGGGGACATGGGGACTCGGGATGATAATACGAGAAGTCAATTTGTAAGTGATTTGTGCTGATGTATGCGTGCTTTATCACTCAAGTAGTGGACTTGAATACAGAAGTATTGATCTTGACTCTGAAACGAAGGTTATAGCGGTGGCTCCACTATCGGCTGTAATATACAATAGTGCCAAAGGCTGTTTTGACCATGCTGGGTAGATAGACCTCACATGTATATATACAGAATAACAACCAAGTTGCTACTCATTTATCAGGTATTATTTCATTAACTTACATGTAGTTACTTATATTACAGATAAAAGTTGACAACCTTTTGCTTTATACAGTGAAACCTCATTATAACCTTTGACCCAATGTTTGTAGCTTGTAACAAAAGATTTCTTGTTGTATCAGGGCAAGTACCTGGACCCGTGAAATTACCTCACTATATATTAGATACTTCGTTATAACAGAGCTTGTTATAAAAAGGTTCCACTGTATTTGTGTAAATCTAGATTATCCAATTAGTTTAAGATCTATGAATAAATGCACAGAATCAAATTTCAAGAGTGACAAAATGGAGAATGAAATGAACCTGGACCAGAAATAACTGATCTAAACTTATAACCAATGTGTTCATATGAAATTGTTGATACCATATTTTAGAAAAAGTGTACATGTAATATGTAAAATAGCTTTTAATAAAGCATAAAATTGAAGAAAAAAAATCAAAAAATCAATACAATCTGATGCATACACATATAGGTCTATATGAAGTTCATGACCTATTTAAATGACAGTAGAACTTTTTAAATCAATCAATTATTCAAAATAATCTAAAATAAATACACATATACTGTAAGTCTACACAATAAATACCTGGGAATGTGTATGTATCTCAACCCTGATTCAGATGTATGGATACATACACATCAAAAGATTCCTTCTGTTAGCAACAACAAAAACAAAACAAATTGTGTGACTTTGTTTAAATTTGTGCTTCTATCTCTACCCTACTATAGATGCGTACTTGTCAACACAGCTGCTACATCCTGTTACAGGGTAACTTGAAAGAGGAGATGGAATATTGAGCAGGCCCAAGGGCTAATTGGCATGTAATGTGCACAATTGCCCTCCCTAGCTGACTTAATTGAATGAAATATACATCCAGGGAGGTGTAAACTGTCAGAAGTGTTTGAGTTTTGTTTTTTAAATGTCCCATCAACACATCAATAGCATGTGGACATTCAGATATAAAGGAGAGAGCATGAAAGGTTTTTCATGGGGGGAGGGGGGGGGGAGGGATGGGTTCAAGCTGTGCCCTAAAAACCTGTCCCAACGGCCACCTGTCTAGATACAGTATATAGCAGCTAACCTGCCTATATTGGCCACAAAAAATGTATCCCCAGCAGTAATAAACAGCATTATGGAAACCTGTCTATAGAGGTCGGCCTTTGTCAGGCACAAGGGCGTATCTGGAGTGGCACGACACTCGAGATACGCCCTTCTGCCTGACAAAGACCGAGGTTACCCGACTACAGTGGCCCCTTTCTTGATTCCATTTTATACAGGTGGTCACTATACACAGGTGTTTAGATTTGACTGAAATGTTCATTGCATTAGTGTTATTTATTGTATCTATGGTGGGGGCTGGGGCAAGGCGACAAGGAATTTCAACCTGGTGTCGATGACCCCACCATGCCCCCCCCCCCCCCCCCATGAGAGTCCCTGTTGTCTCTGATAACCTAATCAGTTTTAATAGTGGAAAGGTACTTCCGATAACTTCCCACTTCAATTCCGATAAGTGTAAGTTCAGGCACCTTGCCCCACTTACTGTAATTCTACAGTATTTATCAACTCCCAGGGAACCGCAAACTCAACTTCATCGCTTGTAACTAGTGGCGCTGCATGGTCTGACTGTATGGGGGGGGCATGCAAATATTTGGGGGGGGGGGGGGAGGCGGCAAACTCTTTGTATTACATTACTTTGTACAGGATTTTCTCCATTTTGATTGTATTTACCCTACTTAATTCTACATGTACATTAATCATACACTCCGAGAAACCACAAAGTGGACTTCATTGCTTTAACAATTGGTGTTACGTGGTCAGACTGAAGGGGGGGGGCACAACAATTATTGGTGGGTATTATTCCTCTTTGTTTGACTTTATTTTGTAAGGGATTTTCCCCTCACGTTTTTAAATTGTATTTGCCCTTCTATATTCTACAGTAAACATGAACTCCCAGGGACCTTAAAGAGAAAGAAAAACGCTGGAATTTTTGCTTACTGTTTATACTGATAAATGCATTGTTTCTGTCACTTCTAAATAATGGAACTGAATCAATGTTTTTTATTAATGCCTTTCAACTGTTTTGACTGACCACTGGAGGCTGCCATATTTTACAATGGTACTGCATGAAACGTCATCTGAGCGTGCACTAACAAAAGCAGGTTAATATGTAACTGCTGTTGTTGAATTTGCTGCTATGTCATACCAGCATGGACAACATCCTCATGAGAAGAAGGTAGAGATGGATCGGACATGTGACACACATGACACTCATAATTGCAGGTATTAAAGTAACTTCAAACATTAGGGTTCCAAATTACAACCCGCCATGTACACATGTGACCCGATATTAATGCTGTAACTGACCTTGATGATCGGATCTGTTGATCGGATCGGCAAAATTTGATCGATGATCGAAATCGGATCGGAAATCGGATCGGATCGGATTTAAAAAACAAAAAAACAAACACGATTTTTGTTTTTTCTTTGGAAAATGATCCGATTTTTGATCCGATCTGTGCATGATTGGAAATCGGCTAAAATCGGCATTTCGATCCGATCATGGCATGATCGGATCGTGATCGAATTCCGATCCGATGATCGGTTACAGCACTACCCGATATAGCAAAACCCTGCACTTGTCGGTAACAATCAAAATTTAGATTTTCAAATCATGAGAAAGACTATATCATAAGCTTTCATTTGATGCCTTCTTTTCAACAATTCGACAATTATTGGCAAAGATATGATTGTTGAAATTTTTCAAATATAAGTCTTTTACATATGTACATCATGTGAAATTATAAAGCCCATTTCTTGAAAACATGGATTATCGACAAGTGCCGGCTTTTGCTATATCCAGTCACATATATGCAATCATAAAGTTTATTTTTCAAAGGGTATCATTCATGACATTTTGAATATGCTGGAGGGACTTGAATTCATTATTGCACTCACAAAATCAAATATGTTTTTACCAGCATGACAGTTCATGGATGGATTTAGTGTTTCATGAACATTTTTTTTTCAAATTTTCTTCACGATGTATACAATTGACATTTGATGATGTAGATGACAGCCAAAAATTGTGGTGATAATTTTGCTTACTTAAAGGACCTAAAGAATACAACGTACTTTGACACTTATTCCATAGTTGATGACTTGAAACATAGGTATGCCGAAGAAAAATCCATGAAAATAAACACAGTAGTGATTTAAGACTAGTTTTCTGATGCCAAATCTCAATTAGCAGCCAGTTTACGCCCCACCCACAATTAGCGCCGGAATCAGCAGCGTGATCGACATGTGTTTGACAATTCATTGGCTTACGTCATGACGCGTCATCTACAGAATTTAGTTCATTAGTCCGGTCTTTAGATGACGTCACATTTTGGCGATTTAAAAGGGGCGTTCCCAGGACAATTAGATATTTACTAATTACCCAAAAATTGATTGATTTCATGAGAAATGACTGCTGAATTCTTTTCCTTCAGGAAAAATTACTTATAGAGAGCCGAATTGTGAAAATTAGGCCATCTAGACGCTGTAGTTCCTTTAAAGGGGACCACCAGGCAAAGAACAACACGTAATTATATGTTTTGGTACCGTTCTGTGATATTAAATAGATGCCCAACACCTTGCAAAGGGTTGTGTAAGTCATAAACGATACAATTAATTACCACCACTTACGGAATGGTTCTGTATGCGCCAAACGTCTGGGAGTGCGCCAATTCTATTCACGCGTACGTTTGGAGACAATAGAATCACGGACGATCCTAGACAAGAGGTAGTCTTCGTCTGCAGACCCATGAACGCATGCTTTAGTATGGTGATGCGTTTTCCAAATTTTTTTTTTCTTTCTGGAAACATATTTTTCTGCACTTGTTGGTGGAATGGACTATATATAAAATGTTACCTTGCATTTATAAGAATATTATTTTTGGGTGGTGGTCCCCTTTAATACCAACAACTAGAAAACGATTTTTTTTGCCTGCTGGCCCTGTCAGGCATGTAAATTGAGACTTGTTACATTTTGTTGGCTTGAAATTCAGTTGCTCCATTGTGAACATACATGTACAAACTAATAAACACACATTAATGCAAATATCAAAACACATATAAGTAGCAGCTGACAAACACATTCACAAACACACACACACACAGGAAAACACAAACAAACCAGCACACACCCTCACAAAAAACACACATACTCAAATAAAGATAAATAATTTAGTCTTTAAAGTCACATTAGATGATACACAATTAAGACTCATGTATGCAAAAATGTTCCCTGATAAATAATAAGGACATACATGTATGAAACACTACTCATGAAATATTTTTTGATTAAAAGAAAGAACTCGACCCACATGTAAAATATTTCTTAATAAATGTGACCGGCTATATAATAGCAAAACCCTGCACTTGTCAGTAATTCATGTTTTGAAGAAATGGGCATTTTAAGTTCACATATTGTGTGTAAAAGAATGATTGTACAACTGAAACAATCATATCTTCGCCAATTATTGACCAATTTGTTAGAACAAAGCATCAAATGAAAGCTTGTAATGAGGCCTTTCTACAGGTATGAAAATGTACATTTTGATTTTTACCGACAAGTGCAGGGTTTTGCTATAGCCGGTCACAAATGATAACAATACTTACTTGTTATAAATTCCTTGGTAAATAAATGAAAGATACAAAACTTCCTTGTAACAAAGACTCACCCTTTAACTATTCCTTGATAATAAATGAAAGGAAGTTCTAAAGAAGACTTACTTGTAAGATATTTCTTGACGAGTTTTTGTCATCCCCTGCGATGAACAGACTGAAGAAAGGTTGCTCGCTGTACCTCGCACCTAGAACTCGCATCGTCACGTTGAAATCATCTTCAGTCTGGTTATACGTCCCTGTCACGTTCCAGCCCCCTAGCTGAAACAAAGCAATGAACACAACTAATTAATGCTTTAGTTAGAGAACTAATAGTGCCTTGTTGAACAATACATGTACATAGAGAGCTACATTATTCATAGTTGAAGTTCTCTTTACTCTGAGTATACGTCCCTGTCACGTTCTAGCCCTCTAGCTGAAACAAAGTAATTAAAATTTTAAGGGAAGGAGGTCATCGCCAAGACCGATCATGCCCCGGTACCAAGAACACTGGTTTAGATGGCCATTGTCACACTTTAGTCATCTTTACTGGCTTGACATTCCAGTCATGGTATAACCAGTAACCAGTAATACAATGTCATGGATGATCCTTCTGCGTGCTTTCTGATCGTGAGACCCCGAGTTCGAACCCTGCCCCACTCCGTTTGCCCGGCATTTAATCCACATTGCTGCTCTCTACCCAGATGTATAAATGGGTACCTGGTCTGGTGAAAATTAGCTTGGTGCACCTATAGGGTTGCCCACCGCTAGTATGCTCCCCGGGGAGTTGAGAATGTGTACAAGATAATTGTGCGGGTCTGAACTGTACCAAATGACCAGGGATAATAATAAGCGCTTTGAGCACCATTAGGTGGATATTGCGCAATATAAATATTCAATATTATTATTATAGGTTTTCCCGGCCAATTTCCAACATTACTCGCCCAAATTCGTTTATGTGCATTCAATTTCGTGCAATTGCCGTGGATGAGTCGCTTTGGTCATTCAAATTCATATTCCGAGCATGTATATTCGTATATGGGCACTCAAATGTCAAATCGCGAACTTCAAATTCGCAAATGGGCATTCGATTTCATCAATGTGCGCTATTTTCAACAAATGGGCATTCAATTTAATACGGCAAGCTTGACAATCGCTCGTTTGTGCATTCAATTTCGTTAATGGGTGACCAATTTCCAGAAATGTTCATTCGAATTAAGTTACTCAAACAACATCCATACTTACTCGCATATAAACATATTTTCATGCATGTATACAACGCACACACATACAAACACACACATACATGACATACGATGACTTTGATTTATCTTTTTATATCATCATCACCGTTCTTTTCCTTACATACATGTAGTCTCGGCCATTTCATCGTGTTATATCTTTCCTTTTTCAGATATACTTGTCTGACAAGTATATCTGAAAAAGGAAAGATATAACGTTTAAATATAAAGATTAAATGTTGACTCAACATTTAATCTTCACTTTTCGAAATTCATCGGTCACATTTTGTTTAGATTTGTTTGTCAATGTTCAATAATTTTATATTCATTTCACAATTCACATTGTGATTTCTTTTTGTTTTACCTCTATTCAATCATCATGTCTTTACTTTATCATCATGCGGTATTTAGTTCATCATTTTGATCTTTATTTTCATAACATTTTCTTCTGTGTCATCATCTGATCTTTATTTTATCATTTTTTTTCTTCTCACAATCTGTATCTTTATTTCCATCATGTTTTGTTTATTGATTGCCCATGCACGAAATAACTATACCATATACCATGATGTTACACATCCATGACATTTCCACTGTATATGTTTAATTTGAATGAAATTATAATGAACTTGTTTGCCCATGCGCGAATTTGAATGACCGAAATGAGACCGGAGACTGCTAGAGATGAATTTGAATGACCATTAACGAAAATGAGCGCCCATTGCTTACATTGGAATGACGCAAGTGTGAAATTGGTTGCTCCGTTACTTAATATGAATGACTAAAAACGAATTTGAATGACGATGTGTCGATCCAAACGCGGATTTGGTGAAATTGAATGCTGCTGATATGAAATTGCATGAGAAAATAGCGAAATTGACCGGGAAAACCTATATTATCCTAAACGCGATATTACTGGTGACCTCTTTTATGACTGGTATGTGAAGAGACCCTTTGTCTGGTTGCTTTTGCAGAGGGATTCGCATTGATCATGAAGACAGTGGGCTAGTCAAATTCCACAGGTGCGACATGATATAAACATACAGAGGGGGGTGTTTCACAAAGATCCTAAGTTGAACTTAACTCTAAGTTGGACTTAAAATTTATGGAAAGCCATTTGTAGCCTTGGAATAAAATACATTCAAAAGCAAAAATGCAAGTATTTAAGACTTTTTACAAATTTTACATCAAGAACATGAAATCTTCTTGATAATAGAAAATATTTAGGATTTGAATCAACATTTTATGCCTTTAAAAAAAAATCTACAATTTTGTGTCAAAAAAACTAACAGCTTTCCATAATTTTTAAGTCTAACTTCAAGTTTAGTGTTGGTAATAAACTGGCACTTACCTCATTGTTTATAATGTCTAGTAGGGGCTTGCCTCCCAGCTGCTCTATAATACTATCCTCGTCCATACAGGACTTATAGTAGGCTTGTGCTTTCAGCTCTGCATTGCTCGTTGTATTGAAGTCGCTTTCTGTAGAAAAAGAGAGAAGAAGTCCTAGCTCAACACAGTGTGATCATTTGTATTAACTCTTATACATTTGAGATGAGATGCTTTAATAACATGCATTGTCCATACACCCCAGCCAGAGTACTTTTGAGACCTGTCCTGACCGGGGTTAAATACTGAATTTTAATGGAAAAGAACAAGTTATTCATTATATTTGGTTACGCAGTACGCACACATACAAACAAAAATAGCAATATAGTAGTAATCATAATAAATATGTTTAAATTTGCGATCTGAAGAATATTCCAGGACAATTTTCCTAAAAATTAAAATATCTGGCTAAAACTTATTTAGAGGCTCCCCCAAAAATGTTGAGGGCCTTAAAAGTTAATTTTTAACTTTTCTGTTATATATGTACAAAAATTGACAAAGTGTTGATAAAAATGTGTACATGTATTTCTGTGATCCGATATGACTACTGAGTGATGTGTGAACATTTTACGTTAAATGGATGTTATATGGCAGAGTAATGAGTACAAATGCAAAGTGATATTTGCTAACAAATTGCGTTGACTAAATACATGTCCATGGTTAAACATCTCCCAGGTAGATTCTTCAAGTACAACAATTTAAATCATAAAATATCTTGATGACGAAAGAGAAATTCAACAAACCCAAACATGTTGCATGCTTCTATTGGTAATAGGAATACAACAACAGAGTTCAGTTTTGTTGTTTTGGGCAATGTTACTATTTCCCTTGAAGACCCCTTCGCTGTTAATCCTACAGTGCACTTCATTTAAGACCTAATCATTCACCAGAGATCCATCTTGTTGAATCGAGAAGGTCACATCTGATAGAACGGGCACAGGAGGGTGATTTCATCTCATAAATCTTGTACAGTCTATGTCCCAAACGTCCCTGTAGCACCAGCAATTGATAACAATTCATTTCATAAACCAAAGGAGCTGATGTAACTTCAAAATAAAAATTATACTATATTTTAAAGAAAAAGTATGATAAATCAGCTCAAGGTTCTATTTTGATTTGAAGATTAATAATCTGAGGCCCTCACATGAAAGAAGAAAAAAATCACCTAAAACTGCTAGGGTTTGTCAAAAATGTAACATTGCAAACTGAGCCTTGTGGTAACTGTGGCAGTAAAATATAAAATGTGGCAGTCAGATGATTTTCTGGCAAAATCATCTGATTTGGGGTCAGAAATGATCTGAATTGTCAAAATCTTCTAATTTGCTGGTAAAATCAAATTTTTGGGCCAGATGATGGTTTACTTTGGGGTAGCCAACTATCCATATCTATATGTGAAGGATGGGAGGATTATGTTTTGGAATAAAGTCACAGCCTCTGAGAAAAATGTGTCCATATTTCAATAATTGTATCAGCCACTGAGTGAAGATTGAAATGCCTAAAATGCTTGATATGAACGTTAAACTTTTTATTGCGGACAAAGTGATCTAAAAGGTTTAATTCTCTCTTTATCTCGGTTTTGTTCCCATGGAGTAAATCATCAACCTCCTAATAAGTGTTTGTCTCTCTCCCCATGTTCACACACAAACATTTCATCCCTTAATCATGACTAAAGAATCAGCTCCTGATTAGATATACGATGGAAATTGTGTGTCTGAACGCTCACTTAACGAAACGACGTATATAGCTAATCATGATTAACGAAACGGGGGTTTGAGCATCGTTTCGTACGAGAGCTGACTATAGAATCACGATCGTTTCGTGTGTGAACAACCGGTCGCTCGTTTAATCATGATTAGCTATACGAGACTCGTATAACGGGGTGTGGCTTAACGTGACCTCGCGCGCAAAAGGAGACCTGACCTCGATGTTTCGTGGAGCTGAAGTCCAGCTGGTTTGGGATCTTGTTTTTGAGTGTGTGAACGTATCATCGTACGTTTCGTTAATCATGATTCTTTAGTCATGATTAAGGGATGAACATTCTGTGTGTGTGAACACGCTGTCTAATCCATCTCCTCTTTAGTCACCCTAGAAGGTTCACTCTACACTCATAAATAATAGATTCCATACCCTTACTGTGACATGTTTGTAAATAAACCTGCAAAATTACTAGCACTCAAAGATTAGCTGATCATATGACCTATAAAATTGCCATTAACAACCATTACTTCAGATTTACAATTTTACACCCAATACAGCTGACCTAGAAATGTGATAGCACATTTTGCCTTAATATTATTGATAAAAACAGTGTTCGACATTACTATTGATGAACTGCTTTGTATTACTTGGATGATTAAAGTAATGACAAAAAAGTATAGTATTTCTATAAAATCTATACACAATACCCCATGTCTTTATAGCATTTTAAAACTTTACAACATTACTAATTCTTTTTTCATAACAAACATGTATACATGCATTTTTGCTAGTAAAGTTAAAGTAGCACACATCTAAATTACTGTAACTTGAGGAAAACATTAACTGGCATTCAAGAGATGATAATAAAACAAAGTGTTTATACTCCTGGGAACTTCAGATGGAAATAGCAAAACCCTGCACATGTCGGTAATTCATGTTTTTGAAGTTTACATAATGTGTGTACAAGACTTTTGTTTGTAAAATTGAAACACTCATATATCTTTGCCAATAATTTACCAATTTTTTTAATACAAAGTATCAAGTGAGAGCTTGTGATGGGGCCTTTCTAATGGTATGAAAATCTACATTATGAATTTTACAGACAAGTGCAGGGTTTTGCTATATCCGGTCACATATGTCTGCATATGTATCCAGGGAACAATTCATTGACATCTATTAGGTATCTCTTTCCCTGCTTTGCAATATCTGACAATTGGGTTTCATTTCCACAATTTGATTGATTTCTACTGCCCAACACAAAATTATCTTCCTCTGCAAATTACAAAATGTAGGTCACCAATTCCAATTTATCTACAATCACACAACATTGTCCACTTCTCAATGCCATTTGAACAAACATCATGCATGTACACAGGCTCGACACTTAGTACTTGCCCAATTGCCCGGGGCAAGTCCATGTAAATATTGATGTCGGTATTCAAAGTAAAATTTCATAAATAGTATAGTTTGGTTGCCTGATCAGGCAACTAACAATTTTGTCTCACTTTGACAAAAATGAAATGTATGTGTAAATCTCATCTAGAAAAAGAGCGAAATTTTCCAAGCACAATTTATTGTTTTTCTGCTTCATATTGGGTTCTCGGGGCATGCACATTTTCTTTTCGGGCGAGTAAAATTTGAAAATTCATGATATTGCCAAACAGGCAAATAGAAAACTAGATGGATCTTCGACTGCGCGCAGTCGAAAATGATGCCTCCGCCATTACGCAATTTATTCATATCAAGCCCAATGTACACAGAATTAATTCTGTCAACTCAATTTTGATGGTACTCTGTCTTTTAGATCTTGACGTATCACAATTATGAGCTAGAAGTGACCTTGACCTTTGCCCTCATGACCCCAAAATCTAATGACTACAATTGTTCCCCAAGATACATTCAGGTATCAAGTTGGATTGAAATCTGATATTCAGTTCTTGAGATTTCCAATCTCAAGCTACTTTTACATATAATGAGCCCTGTGACCTTTGACCTCATGACCCCCAAAATCTAATCAGTTCATTGGCTCTCCAAGGAACATACATGTACCAAGTTTGGTCAGAATCTGTCAATCCCTTCTTGAGATAACGCGATCACAAACTATTTTTGCATATATAATGAGCTCTGTGACCTTTGTCCTTTGACCTCATGACCCCAAAATCTAATCAGATCATTGGCCCCCCAAGATACATACATGTACCATGTTTGGTCAGAATCCGTCAATCCGTTCTTGAGATAACGCGATCACGAGCTATTTTTGAATATATAATGAGCTCTGTGACCTTTGACCTCATGACCCTAAAATCTATTCAGATCATCGGCCCCCCAAGATACATACATGTACCAAGTTTGGTCAGAATCTGTCAATCCCTTCTTGAGATAACGCGATCACGAGCTATTTTTGCATATATAATGAGCTCTGTGACCTTTGACCTTATGACCCCAAAATCTAATCAGATCATTGGCACCCCAAGATACATACATGACCCAAGTTTGGTGAAAATCCGTCAATCGGTTCTTGAGATCACGATCACGAGAACGGGACGTACGGACGTACGGACGTACGGACGGACGGACGTACGGACGGACGTACGGACGGACGTACGGACGGACGGACGGACAACCCGAAAACATAATGCCTCCGGCTACTTCGTTGCGGAGGCATAAAAATGGTTAGTGTGGAGGCTTGATGCTTTTCTTATCGGAAGATTATTTTCACCATGGTAGTATACCCCCTTTACCAGTCTGATGGCTACTGGTATTGCTCTGAAAATTCATTTTCAGAACATTTTGTAGTGTGGATGCTTGTTTGTACAGGTACAGTACATGTTTTTTTCTCACAGGAAGATTATTTCCATCGTGGTAGTATACCAGCTTTACCAGTCTGATGGCTACTGGTATTGTTTTGAAAATTCATGTTTTTACCTGTCCAAACCGAAACGGGCAAATAAAAACAAAAATTAGTGTACATGATTTTCTCACAGGGAGATTATTTCCACCTTGGTAGTATACTGGCTTTAGCCGGCTAATGCCTGGCTACTGGTATTGCTTCCTCAGGACAAACCCTCCATGGAACACGTCCGGTACAAGCTGGGTAAATCCCCTGCCCCCTCGTGTTACACACAATACAGTACCTGGATGCCCAGGCAAGGGGGAATATGTGACCGGCTATAGAAAAACCCTGCACTTGTAAGTAAACATCCAAATGTAGATTCTCAAACCATTGGAAAGGCCTCATCACAAGCTTTCATTTGATGCTTTGTTCTGAAAAATTGGTCAATAATTGGCGAAGATATGATCGTTTCAATTTACACACATTATGTGAACTTAAAATGCCAATTTCTTCAAAACATGAATTACCGACAAGTGCAGGGTTTTGCTATAGTCGGTCACATATCTTTGTGGTTGTACATTTAATACACCTTTCACATTGGCTTTTCAGATTTGAACCAAAGCAGAAGTGGAAATGAAAAGATTGGTGTGCGTGAAATTGATAGGTCAAATGGCCTTTGTTTATAAATATTCCCCTCAAAATTTTGAATATTGTGGATTGCCTCCTCTTCTTTTATTTTAAGATTTCTGTATACATGTTTTCTGAAATGTTTATGTTTTATCGTATATTAATTTTACAGATATTCAGATGCCGAAATAAACTTGCAACTTGAACTTGAAATTAATTAAGCTGGTATATGTGGATAATATCTGCTGAATTATTGCTCAAAATTAACTTTTGTTTTTCTTCTACCCCAGGCTCGCAAGTGAAATATAGATTTTTTTCAAATTTGAGAGGCCGGAAACCTGTATCTGCTACCCAAAGTACAAAGAAAACATTATAAGGTCTGTTATATTTGGTTGCACATTCGGCAGTGTGGATCTCTGGTAAAATACAAAAATCAAACATTCTCAATATCACCTCCTAATTCCCAATCTTCATTTAAGGGCCCGTTACACATTAACAAGTGCTAATGTCGAGCCCTGCTTGGACATATACATGTATACATACAGGACTTGTACTCACCTAAAACATTTTTGAGGACGAGCCTGTTTTCCTGCCATAGCAACCCGAACGTACTCCACCTCGTGCTGCCGTCCGGTAGGGGATTGTGCTTGTCCCACGCTCCACACGCGTACTCGTAGAAATCATCGCACGGATCGACTGTTTTATCCATTGACATTAACACGCTACTCGCTACCGTCACACACGCTTCTTTTAAACAAAAATCTGGAATGACACAGAAAAATGGGAAGAAATTAATGCGTTATAAGCTATATCATCTCACTTAAAATTACATCATTTTATTGTACACTTACTTTGTTATTGTCATTATATAGTGTAATTTACTAATTAGTATGTGACAGCGCTTAGAAACCCTGTATTAAGTGCTATATAAATGCAAGCTATTATTATTATTATTATTATCATTATGCAACTATTGATACAAATTATGTTCAAGTGTATGTTCATTAATCATTACCAGTTAACTTTTAATAATAAGTCCATTTAAAAGATTAATTAAACAAAATTATTCATGTTTTTATGACAAAAACTTGATTACAACTACATGAACATGTAAGTAGGCACTACTACAAATAGTCATGAATCTAACATACGTGTGTAAATAACAATACACATTCAAATAATAACAATAACAATATGAACATTAACGGGATGCCTGTAAAGTTCACGAAAATTACTTGAAGCTTCCTCGTTTCTCTTCTACCGTGTTGTTAGCTTATGGTTAGAGAAGAAAAAAAATATGGTTAGATTGTTTCAAATGCCCCTTTAGTATGACGATATCTATCATTTAGCTCAAGAGCGTTAATGAACGGTCATAAACCTCATAGCGTCATACAGTAATTTGTTGTAAAAGCTGACGCATATTTTCGCTTTTTGAACCAGGAAAGCAGTGTTCTCTTTCAATGAAACTTTCACACATCATTTGGACATATCTTACAATGATTTTGGTACAGGGTTGTGAAGTCTCAAATGTCATTTTGGGCAATTACAGGTGCACCTTTAATATATAAGTACTATAAATATATACTCTACTGCGCTTAAATCAAAGCAATCAGAGGAAATGCAACAAATCAAGTGTTGAAACAACATCTGTTCAAATTTAACAGAAGCCAACTCCAAAACCTTTCAAGCAATTCAACAAAGGGCAAGAACCATATTGCCCTAATTAACCATACATGTACTTCTCAATATTTCCCCAGATTTAATACAGCTTTTTTTCCTATTTTGTACCTAACTTGCCCTTTTGGAAGAGCGATTCTAAAAGAAGCAGAGACATTTTAACTTACAGCTTGGATCTCGGCATGAGCATCGCATTAATTAACCATCCTTCTGAATATTTTCACAGATTTGGTACCGCTTTATCCTATATCTATTTTGTCCCTAACTTGCCCTTTTTGGAGAATGATACTGGAAGAAGCGAAGACGGGTCTGTAAGTCAAGCTTCAGTGCCATCCTAATCACTTTGGCTCACTGAACCGTGGCCAAGCAATGAAATCGGACTCCCATTATCTTATCTTCCATTGAGGAAAAGAAGGGCGCTATATCACTTTTGCACCGCAAAGATAATCATGATTTAAGTTTGGGAGCCTTGTAAGATCAAAGTATACATGTAGCTCCCTTTTAATTCTGATAAATATTGATTGAAAATGAGCAAAGAAAAAAGAATTGAACCCGAGACCTCCAGATTGCTAGACCGGTGCTCAATGGTTGAGCACCGGTCTAGCAATTCGGAGGTCTTGGGTTCGATTGCCCATTTTTCTTTGCTCATTTTCAATCATTTAAAATATTTCGAGCCAGTTTCCTTTAAATATGTTTGAATTCTGATAAATATTCACGGAAATAGAAATAAGCATCTGAAAATTTGGCACCACAAAGAAAAGACTCTGACATACAAGATGGTACGTAGAACTCAATTTAAAACAAAATCAACTTAACGCCCTTCTCTCTCTCACCCGCCATTATCTAGACGCCATGGGGTTATTAGTGGCTGAGGTAGCTCGGATTTCAACAAATGGGCCTCATTATATTATGAACTGATTATAAATCACTGCCATAAATTTCAAATACAGTATTAATTTTGTTGATTACTGTGTTGAAAGTATCCTCTTGTGTTTTAGAAAAATCAACATCCAGTGATTTTCATCAAAACAAACATTATAGTCTGCATGCAGCAGATATTTAGTCGACTGAGCTCTTTCAGTCTGTACCAATGCATTGAACCCCATTTTTGCTACAACAGGTTTTAATAATAATTATAATAATAATACAATTAGAATACAGTTATTGATATACAGCTTGTAATTTTTGATTTTTTTTTTTTTTTTAATTGATAATTTATTTCAAATCTCATAAAAAACAATAACATTAACAAATCACAACAAAATGTACACAATTTAACAACAGATAAATACAATTATGAGAATGAGGAGACAGCTAGAAAGAGCAAAATAGCCTTATTAAATACTGCCACCAAATATATAAAATTGATTTAAGACCTACATGTACCTGTACATAACTTACACATACACAACATAGAAAAATAAAAACATTAAAAATGGCCTGACCTGAAAAAAAAACCATTTATTGTAACAAGATTAATCTATATCTCTGTTTAAAGGCTGATAGAGTGGGGCTTAATTTTACATGCATCAGTAATTTATTCCAAATTTTTGGTCCTTTAAAAAAGATTGAGTTCATGGCTACATTATTATTTACACGTAAAGCTGTAAGTTAATTTAAAGGGGTAGTACAGTTTTGGTAAGGCTGAACTTTAGTAACCAAACCTGGACAGTAACATTATAAACTAATAGTTATAACTCTACCATGCTCGAAAGGTATACAAAATTACAAACGACTAAGTAAAAAGCCTGTTATCATTCAAAAAGAGCCATTAAAACACAAGAAGGCGCTTTCTAAAAAGTCATTGGTTTCAACCATTTTTTCATACAAAATTATACATGTGATGTTTTATTGAAATAATGATTAAATAGAGAGATCATCAACAACTATTTTAAAAACGCTTTTGACAATTTTTGATAAAGTGCAAGCATTTTTTTAATCTTTTGAAAAAATCATCTAATTATTTGGGCCCCAAATAATTATAAGATCAGATATATTTATTGATATTTCAGCCGTTTCTGGGTCGATTTTGACCAAATAAAGTTTATTCTGCCATTTAACCCTAAAAAGGCGGGGCTATTTGAGGTCTTCAGCAGGCCGGGGCGGGGGGGGGGGGGGGGGGGGCCATTATGGCCCCCCCCCCCAAGATCCGATCGCGGTGAAAAATTGCACGCATGATAAGTGAAGTGTATAGAATACAATGGTAATTTTAATTTTTTGAAAAATTCATTAATTTGCATATTTATGGTAATTTATGCAAATAAGGTCATAAAATTCATATTTTTACCCATAAATCATATATTCTTCATAATTAAACTCTGGTTTTCACTACATATATTCTTTAGAGCATTTGGAATAATAATACGACAAAAAAATTTGGAAGAGCCAGGTTCTTCCTTATGTTTTCTATTGTTTTTATAATTTCTTAGGTATTTCTGTTTTTTGAACTTATGTATTTCATTGTTTTTGTTTTTTTTATTTCTAACTATAATTCAACTATTTTGAACCCCAAAACAAACATATAAAATGTAAACAAGACCAAATAACCAATGATATACCTCCTTTTACGAAAACTGATATTTCCATATGTTTTGTACACAAATCACGAAATTGAGCAATTTTCGGGCTGACATGCATAGACAAAAGGTCACGTGACTTCGTAACGGTAGGCCCGATTTTCAAAATATTTGTTTTAAAATATGCGCAAGACCCAAAAGAAAAAAGTCACTAAGCAGCGGCGTGTCATCTTACCGCGTTTTGGAGCAATACAAAAAATTGCGGAGATGGCCCCCCGGCCTTTTTAGGGTTAAATTGCATGTTCTCTCAAATTTGACACTCAGTTTTTCATTACCTCACAAAAAAATTGTGATGTGCAGCGCCCTCTCTACCAAAACTAAACTACCCCTTTAAGGGCTTCTATTAAAGTGCCACCCTTGGTCATCAGGTACAGTTTAAACAGCACAATTACCTTATGCACCATCTCAACTCCCTGGGGAGCACACTAGCCCAAGCTGCTCAGGGCGCTACAGGCTAATTAACACCCGAACAAGTACCCATTTAAACTCATGGGTCGAGAGCAGCAATGTTAATTAAGTGTCTTGCTGAAGGACACAAGTGCCAGGGCATCAATAGGGTTCGAACTCGGCTCCTGCGTTAAATCCGATCGTGCCACAACACCTCAACGTTTTGTGAAATGGTTCACAGCAACCAGTTTAGGGAAATGGCTTGCAGCCACCCATGGGTTTTGTGATTAATCGCAAAGCCAGCGTGGCGTTGTGTACAAATAGGACTTCATGTGGAAAGCTAACAAAGGACATCCATCAATCCCTAGATACGACTATTAAACCCCTTGCCCATGAGCTATTGCATTTCCCATAGACCTAATACATGGTGCACGAGATTCCCATAGTGTAGCCAAATGGGAACCGCTAGGAACCCCCCATCATCAGCAGTACGTGGGACCATGGGCTCTTGACTAATGAGCGGGAACATCCTGAATGGATCGGCTCAGAGTAATGAACTTTTGTTGTCGTTCACCCATTTTAACCCATACAGTGTAGCCAACAATTATTTGGACACCCTGAAAAATAGGAAACTAACTATTTTGATAATTTTTCAAAAATGGTCTTATGATTTCAACAAAGCAGCATCTAATAAACACATACAATGAAATTTAGGCATCTTTTTACCAAACATTTTCTTCAAAATTTGTTCTAGCATCATTTAAATTAAAGTGATTTTTTCAAGGTGTCCAAATAATTCTTGGCTACACTGTATGGGTTAAAATGGGTGAACGACAACAAAAGTTCATTACTCCGAGCCGATCCATTCAGGATGTTCCTGCTCATTAGTCAAGAGCCCATGGTCCCACGTACTGCTGATGATGGGGGGTTCCTAGCGGTTCCCATTTGGCTACCCTTGAGTAAGTTAGTAATGAGGTATCACACTGCAATCTGTTTTGCTTACGTGCCCATTGCCCAGTTTCGATGCATGCCTTGTCCCACAAAGACTTCACGGTTTACCCAAAGATTGTGGTTAGTATGCATTTTTATTATTAAAATTACATTTAGTACTTGTTTTCCAAAAGTCCCAGTATTATAATTTAGAGTACTCAATCTTTTTCAATGTTTGGTAAAAGGTTTGTTATTTTGCCTAGAAAAAAACAGTACGTCTTTTGGCATGTTAACCAATATTAGTCCGGCAGCCAAACCCTGATTTTTGGCCTAACCTTGTTTTGACGAAGTAAGTTTTTTTTTCAATGGATTCCGATTGTCTAGGTATCTACTTTGAACAAGCAAAAAACTGGAGCTCTGTCACCCTTGAGCAATTTGAGATATAAGCAAAAACAAAATGGCCGCCAAAATAGCCTATTTTGAGTAAAATTTGAATTATTTCATAATACATTATGAAATATTGGCACTATAGTGTGCTTGTACTTCACAAAGACCATTGTTAACACATTTCTGATGAACATACATGAACATAGACATAATTTGAATATTTTTCCATTTAATTTTTTGCTAATTTGCATATTCAAAATGGCAGAAAAATACAAAATGGCCGCCAAGCAGCCTATTTTGAGTAAAATTTGAATTATTTCATGATACATTACGAAATATTGGCAGAGTAGTGTGCTTGTACTTCACAAAGACCATTGTCAACACATTCCTCATGATCATACATGAACAATCACATAGTTTGAATATTTTC
>JBAMJV010012069.1:2500-31023 GCA_037951105.1 Echinarachnius parma
AAATCTTCAAAATATTGGATGAACGCACGATAGTCTCATGCAAACTCAGTTGCACCTGGTCGCAAGTGATCAGCCTCCTCGTCGTGGGAGACCCCCTATAGACTTCCTACATGTCACACTAACTTCATGTTGTCAATGCACTAAGTGGAGATGACGGAATACAAAATATGTAGGCCTTCCATCTAAAACAAATAATAGAATAAATGTGTTACCAAAGCTATATTTGGTTCCATTACCATGAAAAACACCCTTTATACATGTACAGTACCATTTTAGAATAATTTCAGAATCTCTATTTTTCAGTAAGACTGAATTTTAAGCTTTTTTTAAAGGTTGTTATAATAATGAAATCACTTTAAAATCTCTTTAAAATCTATGTTGAGTATACTGTTTGCAAGATTGTAAGAAAGATTTTTAGACTAATAGCACACTGGAAAAATTGGTTCCAACAGTTATTCTCAATAAAAGTCATACCAGTATTTGTCATTAATAACTGCAAATTTTGAGACAAATAATTTGCTTTGAAAGACTTGAGGCTAAAAGCTCATTACAAGATGGCACCCCTTCAATAGAGATTAAGAGTTATTAAATTAACATTGGAATTCATGAATATCAATCGTTTACTTGCCAAGAAGGAGCCAAGGAGAATGGAAGTTTCGAAAACACACAAAATAAAATTAACAAAAAAACATTACAAAATAAAAAATAATAGTGGCACAGAATTGTATTGCTACTCTTCATCTAGGAACTATTTTTTTTCCCTAGAACTAGATAAACATTTTATAAATAAAATCTTGTAACATATAACATTCTGTATAAACTCAAATGGCATACTGTAAAGTGATAAACTTTGAATATATTCACATTATTTTGCATCTATCTATAAATATTGTCTTCTCTCCAAATGTATCAAATAATCTATTTACAAATTTTCGAATGTACACTGTGAAGTAAAGGAAGATCGTATTTGTACAAAACATTTCTACATTTCTACAGAAACACTTAGCAAAGCAATGTCTATTTCAAAGTTTTAGAATTGAATTCTAGAAGAAAGTGCACTAAGTGCTATATAATTAAATCATAAAAATGGAAATAATTCCCCAAATTCACGCAGATTTTAGCACATTTCAGTTGACAACACAACAAATTGGATCCAGTTTCATTTAAAAAATCCATTTGATGTATTTTTTTCACAAATTACTACTATGGCAAACAACTACAACACTCCATGCTGATTGGCCGTTTCCAAAGCAGTTATTGCAAAAGTAAATCCCCAAATCCAACATAAATACCTGAACTATATATGAGTCAAGTTTTATTTAAAAATAACTGTTTCAACATCACTATCATAAAATATCAATACATCAATACAGACCAAACATAATACTATGAAGAACATTTTACTAAATTATACATTGAAACTGAAAGATTTAATTTCAAAAGGGGAACAGAACCAGACAGTGCTGTTGTCAAATCTGGACTCTAGACTGCTTTTGATGGTCTTGTGAGGACTCGGACTGGAATCGACTGGACTCGACTGGAATCTTGTGGACTCGACTGGAATCCGGGACACTTATCTTTTTAAAATATCGATATGTGGCACTGGAATTACGTACACACCATGACATGAACATTTGGGGAGTTATATTTCTAGCTTCGTTTTTCCATAATTTTATGAGTGTCTGCGGAAGTGCTGGAATTTACATCAAAAGATTACAAATATATATTGCTTGATGCTAGATTTTAATTTAGATTTTAAACCAAGAAGCTTATAAAAAAAAAACATTTACAGGAATATTTCAAAATGAATACTTGTCATTATTTCCTTGATCAATCAAATATTATATTTTTGTAAAAGGAAAACTGCTTTGATTTGTAATTCTGCTTGATTCTGTTTATGCCCATACAAGTGTTTAAGTTTTACTTGTCACACATTAGCTGTTTTTATGTCATCGAGACAGTTATACATGCGACCTTAGACATGGTTGCATGTGACCCTTGACCTACAGTGTGACCTCCTGTGTATTGTGGTGTGGGTCAGAAGAGCTTCAACTGGTCCAGGTCCCAGTACATGTCTGAGGAGCATTAGATGAGTGACCAAACAATTTTTCCTTGAGACTCTACATGCTGTTTCATGAGGCCATTGTCAGTTTTCAATGTTAAATGGTGTTGCATGACCTTTGACCTGTGGTGATGTGTTTGACGGTCACGTGTCATTAACAGACAAGATCTCCACCCTGCTGAGGTTCAATAGCATGTCTGGGAAGTATTAGTCGATAGAAAAACAAATGTTCCTTGAGACTCTTCCTGCTGTTTAGCCTATTATGTGACCCTTGACCTATGACCTCATGTTTGTTTTGGGTCACGTATCACTGGTGGAGAACAGCTCTACCCGATCGTCCCAGTACATGTCTGATGAGTGACAGACCAGGGACAGGACAAATTTTCTTGAGATTCTTCATGCTCTTTCATGAGACAGTGGACAGTTTTTAATGTTCAATGTTGTTGCATGTGACCCTTGACCTATGACCTCTCCTTTGTTTTGGGTCACGTAGCATTGGTGGAGAAGAGCTCTACCCTGTCGGGGTCCCAGTACATGTCCGATGCGCGATAGACCAGGGACCAGACGTAGGGAATGAAGAACTCCTCCGGCTGATCCTCCTCAACATACTTGAACTTCAGCTCTGGGAATTTCTGCGGAATAATCAAAGAAACAATACAATATGACTATAATTATTAATATATTTATTATGATAATAAATATAATTATGAGTATGTAAATGTAAAGATAAAAAACATGCAGGTAAGGGGATACAAAAGCAATGGTAAAACTTGTAATGATGCATCCCCTGGGGTGGTTTTCTGTAAGTTCATCCTAAAGTTGATCTTAGGAGTTGATCTTAAGATCAACTTTAAGACCTCCCTAAGATCTGCAAAATCAGTATTCTGTAAGTTAATCTTAGTGCGATCTTAGCATGAATAATGAATAATTAATCTGCGCCATGAAGATGTCATCTAACCAATCAGAGATTGCCTCTTATCTAAATTTAACCCTGGGGGCGTGGCTTCGGCTACTCGAGTTTGATTGTTTCTCCGCGCACAACAAACACACGGCGCAAGTTTCATTGTCCACTGAGTGCGCGTTATCGTGTCTTACGCGTTGCTAATTTTGCAAATATTGTTGCATGTTTTATCCAATGCCTAAGACAGGGTAGGGGCAGTTTTATATTTTAGGAGCGCGCGTTGATCCTAAGTGCAGTTACAGAATACGTCTTATCTTAGGACAGGTGATTTACATAAATTGCATGCCTAAGATCAACTTCTTGGAGTTGATCTTATCTTCTTAAGATCCACTTTAAAATCAACTTACAGAATACCAAAGTTGATCTTAGGATCAACTTCACCTCCTAAGATCCTTACAGAATACCACCCCAGGATCTTAGTCAAGTACTTGATAACATTACACTGGACAAATAATTGCAGTCCTCAAAATGAACAGGAAATATCAGAGTATCATTTACAGAGGAGGGGAAGGGGGAAGGGGAGGGGGAGGGGGAAGGGGAGGGGGAGGGGGAAGGGGAGGGGGAGGGGGAAGGGGAGGGGTAGGAATACATTTTACTTACTCTTAATCTGTCCCTGGGCCAGGCCAGCATCCCCTGCTTGATGATTTCCAGGACCTCGTGGACTGATGGTGTGTGATGCTCACCCTGGCTCTCCTCTAACCTCACTGAGAAATAGGTCAGTACCTGAAGAGCAAGATTATAATAGTACAAAATGATGATAATAATAATTATTGTGATAATTATAATAATAATAATAATACAAATAAAAATGATAATAATAATAACAACATAATATTCCTTGACAGGAAGGCAATATCATTTATTACTACACATACAGGCCAGTTTTTCGATTCATTAAATCATGTATTTTGTTTCCGTCGAGGGTTTGTCATTCATAGCAGTCATTATTGTTATGATAATACTATCGTAACGTGTATTAAACAGCTCTACAAATGTGGATTTGCAGTGCATTATCATTACGATAATACCCTAGTAGAGTAATATCATCAATCCAGCGCGTTACAAGTGCGCACATTCATACGCGCGTTTACTAATGACGTATGAATGGATTTGCGCGTGTCTAATTATGACTTATGAATGGATTTGCGCGTGTCTAATTATGACGTATGAATACGCAAAAATGAAAATGTTTGATTAGTAATTTGAGATTCAATGCATTGGTCTTCTTCAATGAACAAGACAGATTAAGATGTATGTTTTTGTTCATTATTTAATGTTTTCCTCTGGATAGTATGTATAATAATAATAATATTGACTGGCTTGTTCTTTCGTGATATATCAGAAATATTGCATTCGCTAGGATCATATTGCACTCGTCTTCGACTCGTACAATATGATCCTAGCGAATGCAATATTTCTGATATACCACTCAAGGCAAGTCAATATTATATAATTACACATACAGGCCAGTTTTTCGATTCAATAAATCATGTATTTTGTTTCCGTCTTGGGTTTGTCAGTCATAGCGCTCATTATTGTTATGATATTACCATCCTAACGTGTATTATGCATCTCTACAAATGTGTATTTGCCATTCAATATCAGACGATATTACCCCTCCATGGAGCTGATATTCAATCCAGCGCGGAAGTGCGCAAATTCATACGCGCGTTTATTAATGACGTATGGATGGCTTTGCGCGTGTCTAATTGTGACGTATGAATACATTTACGCACCTCTGCTATAGTACGCGCAAATGGCCCTTCATGGGTTGAAAATGTTTAATCAGTAATTTGAGATTCAATACATTGGTCTTCTTCACTGAACAAGATGGAGTAAGATGTATGTTTTTGTTTATTTATGTTTTGCTCTGGATAGTATGTATAATAATAATAATATTGACTGGCTTGTTCTTTCGTGATATATCAGAAATATTGCATTCGCTAGGATCATATTGCACTCGTCTTCGACTCGTACAATATGATCCTAGCGAATGCAATATTTCTGATATACCACTCAAGGCCAGTCAATATTATATAATTATTATACAAACACGCCAGTTTTTTCAATTCAATAAATCGCATATTTTGTTTCCGTCTCGGGTTTGTCTTTCATAGCGGGCATTATTGTTATGATATTACTATCGTAACGTGTATTCTGCAACCCTACAAATGTGGATTTGCAGATCAATATCAGACGATATTACCCCCCTCTGTGGAGCTGAATATCAATATTCAATCCAGTGCGTAAGTGCGCAAATTCATATGCACATTTATTAATGACGTATGAATGGATCTCATGTGTCTAATGCTATAATACGCGCAAAGTGATCCTTTATGTGTTGAAAATGTTTAATCAGTAATTTGAGATTCAATGTATTGGTCTTCTTCCATGAACAAGACGGATTAAGATTTATGTTTTTGTTTATTTATGTTTTCCTCTGGATAGTATGTATACAAATAATAATATTGACTGGCTTGTTCTTTCGTGATAATATATCAGAAATATTGCATTCGCTAAGATCATATTGCACTCGTCTTCGACTCATGCAATATGATCCTAGCGAATGCAATATTTCTGATATACCACTCAAGGCCAGTCAATATTATATAAATGTAACTATGTTAACCCATTTGAGACTGGTCCCGAAAATACTCTGGCTAGGGTCTGTGGACAATGCATGTTATTGCAAAATCAATCAGTCCCTGAATGGGTTAAATGTTACTAGTCCTAAACTAGAATTGGATGGCCCCAAATATTTAAAACAATTTGAAATCATAGAAAAATGGGTAGTTCTCCAGATTTAAACATGCATGCTCTTACCTTATCGATGTTCTGGATAATATTCTGAAACTTACCATATCAACCATATCGATGTTCTGGATAATGTCCTGGGTCCATATTCATAAAAACCCTCTAGCTTAGTTCCATGCTAGTGCATTTCAAATGATAAAGTTTGATGTACTACAAACAGTTTTCCTAGTCCTTGACTAGGGCTGGCTGGTTTAACCTTAGGTACCTAAGTTTACCCTAGTTAGCAACTAAAATATTGTGTGTTTAATACATAGCCACATCATCCAAAATAGACTTGTAACTAATGTAACTAAGCTAGCAAGGTTTTATGAATATTGGCCCTGGACTTTAAAGGGTGCACTCTTACCGTATCGATGTTCTGGATAATGTCCTGAAACTTGGGGTGTGACTTGAAGCAGACGAAGAGATCCTGTTTGTAGAGCAGCGTGTAGACCAGGTGGGGGTTGTGTGGCAGCATGTTGATCAGACAAGAGTTGATAATCTCCAGCACCATACGGATCACCTCCTCTAGCACACTCAGATCAGAAAGCTGGGAAATATACATTTTGTAAAGAGGGAATTTTCTTTGATTGACTAGGCTTCAAGAAAAGGGTGGAGTGGGAAATTATTTTTACCCAAAGAACTATACCAATTATAATATTGTTGTGTTGTTGTAGGATGTTGATGAGACAAGAGTTGATTACCTCAAGCACCATACGTATCACCTCCTCCAACACATTCCTATCAGACGGCTGAGAGAAAGATTAGTTAACTAAAAAGAAGAATTTTATTGGGCCTTAATTCACTATGATCAGACAGATTAAAGGAACATGTCAAGAGAGGTATAAAGCATGTTGATGAGACAATAGTTGATCATCTTAAACTCTATACGGATCATCTATTCCAAGGTACATTTTGAAAAGAGCATGTTTAAAATAAACATTCAGATCAGAGAGCTGTGAGAGAGATAATAACAAAAGTGTTGTGCCTTTCAAATTCACTGTGATCACATAGTTTAAAGAAAAGTGTGAAGTGAGATCTAAAACACAGCATGGTGATCAGTCAGACAAGAGTTGATTATCTCAAGTGCATACAGATAACCCGTTTCAGGGGCTTAGGATTCTAAAACGTAAACCATGTTGCTTCTTCGAGTGAAATGATGGAATGGATGACTCAAAGATATTTGGGATGTGCAAAAAGTTGTTCTTTCTGCGAAGATGGATTTTTAGTTTTCTTTAAATATCAAGACTTGATTTCTTGCCAAGTTGCCAGGGTCAAGTAAAAAATGATTTCAGGGAAGAACAATTTCACAAATGGTCTAGTTTAGTTTCCCAATCGGGCAATTAACATTTTTGTTCAACTACAACAAATAAAGATTAATTATGTGTAAATCTCATCAAGAAGCAAGCAGGAAATTGTTTGTTTCCCATTGTTTTTGTGGTTGAGGAAAGTTTTAACATTCCTGATTTTACTTGCCCCGAACGGGCCAGTAGAAAAAAAGACCCAGTGTACAGGCTTGAAATATGTACTTACCAGATCATCGTGATCCACCTCACCGTCCTCAACCAAGTCTCCATTGACCCCGACTGCCGCCGCTGCTCTCAGCTGCGCCACGATCTTGTCATGCTTCTTGATCAGCAGCTCAAATAAACTGCAGAGACAAGAGAGAATATGTATGAAATTATTTGTTTATACATGAAAACTTATTAAGACATTTTTACCGCTTCGGGATAATTGCGATTCAACCTGCTGCTCCACGATTTTGTCATGCTTCTTGATCAACAGCTTGAATAGACAAGAGATAATACATAAGAATAGAACAAAATTACAAGTTTTAAATGAAAACTAGATGGATCTTCGACTGCGCGCAGTCGAAAATGATGCCTCCGCCATTACGCAATTTATTTATATCAAGCCCAAATCAACATGTACACTGAATTAATTCTGTCAACTCAATTTTGATGGTACTCTGTCTTTTAGATCTTGACGTATCACAATTATGAGCTATAAGTGACCTTGACCTTTGCCCTCATGACCCCAAAATCTAATAAGATCATCGGCCCCCCAAGATACATACATGTACCAAGTTTGGTCAGAATCTGTCAATCCCTTCTTGAGATAACGCGATCACGAGCTATTTTTGCATATATAATGAGCTCTGTGACCTTTGACCTTATGACCCCAAAATCTAATCAGATCATCGGTCCCCCAAGATACATACATGTACCAAGATTGTTCAGAATCTGTCAATCCCTTCTTGAGATAACGCGATCACGAGCTATTTTTGCATATATAATGAGCTCTGTGACCTTTGACCTTTGACCTCATGACACCAAAATCTGATCAGATCATTGGCCCCCCAAAATACATACATGTACCAAATTTGGTCAGAATCCGTCAATCCGTTCTTGAGATAACACGATCACTAGCTATTTTTGCATATATAATGAGCTCTGTGACCTTTGACCTCATGACCCCAAAATCTAATAAGATCATCGGCCCCCCAAGATACATACATGTACCAAGTTTGGTCAGAATCTGTCAATCCGTTCTTGAGATAACGCGATCACGAGCTATTTTTGCATATATAATGAGCTGTGACCTTTGACCTTTGACCTCATGACCCCAAAATCTAATCAGATCATCGGTCCCCCAAGATACATACATGTACCAAGTTTGTTCAGAATCTGTCAATCCCTTCTTGAGATAACACGATCACTAGCTATTTTTGCATATATAATGAGCTCTGTGACCTTTGACCTCATGACCCCAAAATCTAATAAGATCATCGGCCCCCCAAGATACATACATGTACCAAGTTTGGTCAGAATCTGTCAATCCGTTCTTGAGATAACGCGATCACGAGCTATTTTTGCATATATAATGAGCTCTGTGACCTTTGACCTTTGACCTCATGACCCCAAAATCTAATCAGATCATTAGCCCCCCAAGATACATACATGACCCAAGTTTGGTGAAAATCTGTCAATCGGTTCTTGAGATAACGCGATCACGAGAACGGGACGTACGGAGGTACCTACGTACGGACGGACGGACGGACAACCCGAAAACATAATGCCTCCGGCTACTTCGTTGCGGAGGCATAAAAATCCATAAAGTCATCTTGAACCTCTTCAAGACAACTGTGATTAAATTTGCTGCAAAACAATGGAAAATAATATTCAAAAAGAAAATAATTATGTAATAGTTGAAATCTTGAAAGCAACATTTTGATAAACAATGACTAATTATATAATTTCATTTAATATTTTGTATAAATATAAGGGCAACATGCTTTGCTGTCTGAGGACACACTAGTCCATGAAATGAGTTTCGATTGTGGTGCTAGGTCCTGACCACTAGAACCAACGTTACAGTCGCTCCCACTAACATACATGTAGACACAATGTTGTTTCTCTCTCACCTGACTATTCTCTGTGTGACATACGGGTGCAGCGAGTGGAACTGTGAGGACATGTTGGCAAGTGCAGCGAGGCAGTTTGTGTGCAGGTATTTATCCTAGAACAAACAAACAGATACAAGAACATTAATATTAAAGGGATCTACTAACATTGTCAACATCTGAGTATTCTTATCACCAACAGATGTAGGAGACAGGTATTGGTTTTCCTTATTTCTCTTTTGTAATGAAGATATTCATGATTGAATTGAAAGCCTCACGAGTCTGGTAGTACAAAGTTATGTCAACAAGTTAGTAAACATAAATTTGCATTTTTGCTCATTACTCGGCCATACAACAAGTATTTAACATGGAATTCTCATTGTTTCACTCATTGGAAATATCGGATCAACCCTTTTTCAGTTTTTACATATGTGACATTACACCTTACAAAATGATATATAAATGAGCGCCAAAGATATGGAACATGGTTGAAGCAGTTTTAAAGTTCGGGAGAAAATGGGCCGCTTCAAAGATGATTAAACATGATTTCTGATGCTCAAAATTTCACAGAAGGGTAGATTAAGATACTCTCATTCAGAAAAATAACAAAATCCTTAATCTCATATTTTAAACAATCTATTTCAGCTGATAACAGATAAACTACCACTGCGACATACCGGTCGTTTTGTGGTCACATATATGTCAACACAAAACACTAGATCCCTGTCATGGCAACATATTTCAGACCCCAAACAAGATACAACTTACATCCCATTCATACTTGCGTCAAGCACTGGCTCGGCACTGGCTTAAGCCAGTGCCGAGCCAGTGCTAGACGCAAGTATGAATGAACAGTAGCTTAACAGTGGCCTGGATTGCGCATGCGCATTACGATCTTGTTTTATCAACACGCGGGCTCTGCAACACAGGTTTTGCATAGCCATTGTGACGTCACAATACAATAGGGTTCACTGTACTATTTGTCCAGTGTTGATGCCTAGTATATGAATGGGTAGACATCTTATCCCAGGCCAGTGCTAGATGCAAGTATGAATGGGGTGATAGGCTCTTGGGCCCTGTTTCATGAAAAGGTCTTAGCTAAAAGCGTTGTCTTAATATCTTATCTGGCGCGGAGCTAGTAACTACTGAACTACATGCCAGATAAGTTAAGACAATGGTCTTAGATAAGACCATTTCATGAAACAGGGCCCTGGTCAATATTGTTTGTCTAATTTACATCTACTAGACTGAGCCACAAATAAAGGATGGCACACTCACCCTCATTCTTGTCATGTTGTACTGGATGGTCCGGATGACAACCAGGACAATCAGGCCACCCAGTGTGATCTCTGATATCGTCCTGTCCGTGTACCAGGGAACATTCTTCACATTCTGGGCAAAATTAAAACACAATAATAATATTAATAATATTTTCTATTTATGAAGCTCCTAATATATAATACAATTTCATCTCTAAGCGCTAAACAATATCATTACGCCAGTCATAGGATACAATGCAAGCCGCACACATTGTATACACCATCTCCATTCCCTGGGGAACATTCCTTCTAAGCGGCTCATGGGCATTGAGAAGATCAATTCAATAAAGTTATTAATGTGATTTCTTCCCATTCTTGGTTTTCCCATTCTGTGGGCGGTTAGGGGTCAAGATCAATGTGCGAGTGTTAAGATCTACAATAAATATATAATAACTGAAAAGGAAAATTCAATATTGTGGTGGACCGAAGGTCACTTTTGGTGGCCACAGGACCAGCTTGCAGAGCTACAAGTACTTCTCGCCCCTCCTTCAAAGGAAGGTGTGGCAGGATTGGTAGAGCGCGCGCTCTCCGATGCGTGGGATCCCGAGTTCGAACCCCGCACACTGCGTTTGTCCTTCAGCAAGATTAATTTATCCACAATTGCTGCTCTCCACCCAGGTAAATGGGGACCCGGAAGGATGGGAACGTGTTTCCTTAGCCTTGTGTGCGCCTAATAAGCGACTGGCTGGAATACTCCCTAGGGAGTGGAAAATGTGCACTTAATGTGCAGGAATGATTGCAGTGTGTATCCGTTGACCGGGGTAATAATAATCGTGTAAAGCGCTATGATCCCAATGGGAATAGCGCTATATAAATAAGTTATTATTATTAAATAAAGTGCAAGAAACTTACCAGTTCATGGACACACTTGTTGAAAGAATCATCCTCACTGAGGATAAGCAGTATGATGAGGGTCATGTAGATGTGGTGTGAGTTTCTCTCCTGGGCATTGTACAGTATCTTCAAGAGAGGTATCACCTAGAGTAAGAAATAAAATTGTGACATAAATTAAGTTTTTCCAAAATGAGCATCACCTAGAAATGGTGTTGGGATAAAATTGTGATATATTTATTTGATCTACATTGTTTGATTCTTTTAACCCTTATGCAGGGCTCCACACTTACCTTTTTTGAAATAATTTCTTCCCCTTTTCTGGTGGCCCGAAAGAAAAGTTTACTGGCCCAAAATGTTTATTTCATGAGTAAACTTTTTACTATTAAAAATATCACTCTTTCCTGATCAAACCTGTGATTGTAGATGAAGCATGACATGGAAGAAAACCAGATTTTTTCTAAATTTGTCAATGTCAGGTTAAAAAACCTGCCTGCCCGATCGGGCCACCAAAATATGACTTTTATACATTTTTGCTGGCCCGAAGTGCAATTTCACTGGCCCCGGGCCAGCAGGCCAGTGCGAGTGTCGAACCCTGCCTCATGTCATTTCAGCTTTGCTACAGCTGGGCGAGCTGTTGTCAATAAACACTAAGCACTATATGAAAATATCTCAGATTTTGCATGAAAGCATTAAATTAGATTATCTTTCTAATGACAAGATTTATTTCTTATTATTTATTTTCGTTAATTTGAAATTTGTCTTAATCTATTTGCCATAAACATTGTATTGATATATTATTTGCCAATCCAATAAATAGTTTTGCATATGACAGCAGTTGCCAAATACCTTAAATCAATATAATGTTCCAGCTACTCACCAGTCTATCAATATTTGTCCTGATGGTGATGAGGTATAGCAGCAGCTTTATTTAAAGAAATAATTTTCTTATTTTCATACCAAATTTGCTCAGAACAGCTTCTATTGTAAGCAACATAATTCCAGGTCAAATGACAAATTTAAACAACTCACCAATCTATCGATATTTGTCCTGGACAGCACGTAATTCCTGAAGTTGATGTTCTGGTGGAGGAGGAGGTACAGCAGCAGCGTGCTCTGATCGTCTTTCATGTTCTCGCAGAATGTCTCGTATAGGTTGGCCGAGTTGAGTTTGAATGGGGGCAGCTTGCCTGATGCAGTGATTGGTATGCCTCCATCTAAAAAAGAAAAGATACAGTCATTGCACAATCATGTATTTCTGGGACTATGCTATTACTCATACAATGTTAGGAGAGATCTGTTAAATATGTTATGTAATATTTCAGCTGTTTCTGAAGGCCTCGTATACGTTGGCCGAGTTGAGTTTGAACTGGGGTAGTGAACCAGATACAGTGATTGGTATGCCTCCATCTAACAAAAAAAAGGGGGACAATTTTTGCAAAATTATACATTTTTGTGCGCTGTCAAAATATTTTGTGATATTTCAGGTTCTCGCAGAAGGCCTCGTACAGGTTGGCCGAGTTTGAACGGGGGCATTGAGCGTGACGCAGTGATTAGTATGCCTCCTTCTTAAAAAGAAACCGTTAGTCACACTGTTATAAATGCAATTCTAGAAATTAATCAATTTTGCCTTGTGGACCTGTTGGGTAATAAAAAACGAGATTTTACACATTTTAGTGCGCCCCCAAACCTGAATCTGGTTTCCCCAAACAAAGAAAAACAGTAACGATTCTGTAATATTTGGTTGCCTATTTGGGTCAGTGGAATTCAGTATCAATAAGTAAAACAACTAAAATCATCTATCTTAAAAGAAGAAAAAAGAAAAAATTTGTACTATACACATAAATTATAAATTGCATTTGTTGAATCAATACTACCTTGTGAGTTAGCGAAGGAGCATAACGCCTGCCTGTACGGGTTGTGGACGCCCCTGTCGTGTGTGTAGTGATTGGTCAGAACCAGCAGCAATAAGAGGCTCTGATGGGCTATCAGGGAGGTGTCCTCCTTCACTTCCGGTTGCCCCCGACGACCATAACCAAGCGTCAACACCGTCCAGATGCCAGCTGGTATGTAAGGAAGAAAATAGGAATGACTTTTATGAGAACAGACTCGTACAATCTTAATCAAAACTCCTTGAACTAATTTCACACACAATGCAAGAAAAAAAGGTTGAAAGCACAACTATTTCACAGGAATACTGTTCTTTTCAAGTTTTCAACTGATGCATTTCATCTAGAATTTGAAGAATATATCTGGTTACTGAAACAATGCTGTTCTGTAGATATAAACATTGCCTATAATTTGTTTTTGTTATTCATGAAATGTTATAATATTAATGATAAATTCTTTTAAAGATTCTTTCTGATTTTATGTGGTTTTATCTTCCAGCTATCACAGCAGAGATACCAGAGAAAGCTGGCAGGATTGGGTGAATCTCTTAGGAGTTCGTCTGGAAAAGCCTCTCTCTTGATGAACTGGTCCAACAAGATCTTTACCAGAGTGAGGCCATCACTGAAACTTTTACTACAATTACTTCCATCCAATTACTTCTAAATATATACTTGTTTTGTTTTTACGTCAGAATTATATTTGCTGTAAATTGTGTGTGGTTTACCAACCTGCTATCGCTGCAGAGATACCATAGAGAAAGCTGGCAGGCTTGGGAGAATCCCTCAGGAGTTCTTCTGGACAAGCTTCTCTCTTGATGAACTGATCCAACAAGATCTTCACTAGTATGTGGGCATCACTTGAACTGTTATATAAATAGATGAATAAAACTATTAACAGATATGTAATCAACAAAACAATAATAATAATGATTTGATACGTTTTTAGAGCTTAATATTATTGACAATAATTTCTTTAAGCATTTTACAATGGTATTATAAGTGGTGTGCACTTTGTACTCCCTTGGGCACAAGTCATTCTGCAGTGATAGAATGCACTTGCCAATATCCAATTGTATAAATGTTCCGACACACACCTTCAAGTTTCCCATCACCTGGGTAGAGAGCAGCAAATTGTGGAAAAATGGTCTTGCTGAAGGACAAATGTGCCTACAACCTTTGCACTGAATTAAGACTTGAACCAATATACCGCAAAACAACAAATCAAGAAATTACTGTAGTTCCGCTAGACTCTTTACAGGGAACAATTCAATTGTTCATTGGAACAATTTATGTATAAATAACGTGAATGGCAACATTACATCATTGTCTGAAAGTGAACATGAATGTATCAACTTTTGTGTGATACTCTTGGAATAATAAACACCTGAATCATCAGTTATCACTTCAAAGCTAATCAAATTTGTAACCAATGATAATTACAAGAACTGCAGCATTTTCTTACAAATTCATTGTCCAAAACACACTATGTACCATTTGCCATGCATGAAGCATTCCGCGACCAGATTATTTTGTTATATAAGATGATGACGTCATAATTAAGGGAAATTGAGCGTTCCTATTGGTTGATTACCGATGCTTAATCCGGTATAATCAATGGTAAAGTTATTATACATATGTATTATAACTTTTCAGTGACGTACAAATTTCCCATAGACCACATAGTGCATGGCGACCGTGTGTACAAACTTCCCATTGAGAGCCACCGCGGTGGAGTGCGCAACGTCAAATTCAGTCCGCTGCCAAAATGCCAACAAAATTACGTAAAAGTGAGAATAATGAAAGGGCTGCGTGCATTTCCATTCCCAAACTTAGCAATATCAAACCACTTTACCATGCAATTTACGAAACTGCCAACATTTATTTACTACAGGACAGATAATTTACAAAATGATGCATTTTCCATCTTTTTCATGATAAGTTTTGCGAGTCTTTCTTCGCGGCATGTAAACAATCAATTGTGACGTCACAGCCATGACGTCACAATTCTTGACACTCAATTCGGGTTCCTCCAAAAGTTCCTCCAAATAATCATCTTATATAACAAATAGTACATGATTCCTGTCGTTAAATATTCCATAATAGACACCTCTACATTTTTAATTTCTCTCGTGCGATTATATTGCACTCGGCCTGCGGCCTCGATGCAATATAATCGCTCTCGAGAAATTAAAAATGTATCGTTGTCTATTCTGGTATATTCAACTCCAAACCATGCACTATTTGTATAATATCCTTGAGATGTACATCTTAATTGTCAGCAAAATGATTGAGTATTCCTTCTATTAAATAAATTACGATTTTGGCTATAAGATTACAGCAAGAATTCTTATAAAGTTATCTTTAAAAGAAGCATAATTTATATAAATGTAATTGAATCATACAATCTTTGTACTGCAGACTTTGATGTGCTATCATTGGAATGTACATCTGAATGGACAACGATACTAAGGTCTTTAAAGCTTCTAAATTCAACCACATTTTTGCCAAAAGGGGATAGGCAAGAGTATCAATAATTATTTATAATTTATTTTTAAAAACATTATTTACCATTTGCCATGCATGATGTACTCCGTGACCAGACTTTTGTGTGATATCCTGGGGATGTACATCTGAACAGACAGCAGCACTAAGAGAGTGTTGATAGCTTCTAAGTGAATCACGTATGTGAAATTTCTGTGAAAAGGGGAAAGAAAGACATTTAATTTTAATAATTATACATTCAGTAAGAAATAATGTGTAAAATTTATCTTCACGATATAAAGGAATCAGTAAATATTCTTAAAATTTGTCTAGTTCCTAAGTCAACATAAATGTATCTGTGCACCGGCTATCAAGCCTAGGTGCACTATTCAGAGATACATCATAACCTGTTGTGTTGCTATCAATCATCTTGTGCACAATCTCAACTCACAAACACCTCCACTGTGCTAAGCTGTCCATACCATTATTAAAGGGACTTAGTAACATTGTCCAAATCCTCAAAATAAAATTTTTATTCTAGCGGTTCCCTTATACCTTGTTGTATTCGTATTGACAATAAAATCATGGGACCGGTTTCTGTTTTTCAAATTTCCCTTTCGTTACAAAGATTTGTACGATTGAAGTATTCAGATAAGAAAAACTCCCCCGGAGTTTTTCTTACCGTGTACAAAGTGAGTGCAGTGAGTAAGTAAATATCACTTTGCATTTTCGCTCATTACTTGGCCATGCAATGTCCATTTGACTTGAAATTTTTACACAATACCCTGTGGACATATGAGATAACAACAATATACATTGCATCAACCCTTCATCACTTTTTGCACATGTCAACAAAGTTACTAGATCCCTTTAAATACAGCAGTAGCCCTTGAAGTGTTTGATTACAAATCCCTTGTTAAAACAGTTAAAAGATTGTGTCCTTCTTTGGCAGGCATCTTAAAATTCATTAAAATCTTCAAGGATACTTTTTTAAGTTCACAGTGATAGAGGATTCAAATGATGCAAGAAATACCATCCCCTTTGAAGTCTAACTCTCAGGCTATCTTTTCTGAATATAAGTATCATGTATTATTGTATATATCCTTTCACCAAGTTTACAAAAAAATGACCTGTTACATCACATATCTGGTTGAATCACTTTAATTGAGCTGAGCCAAAATAAATCTAATATTTGATTATGGACTAAAAACAGTCGCACCAACTGCTTTATATTCTAAACATCAATATAAATCTACTACAAGATGACACAAGTCCTAATTTGTTCAGACTAGCTCTTAATTGGTATTTTCTTTCTTATAAGACAATGATCTCAAAAATATTGAATTTTGGCTTGCAAAAGGTGGACGGTATCTTTAAAAGAAAATTTCATACAGGCAGTGGTCTAACTTACAGGACAGGAACTTCGATGAGGAGTTGAATGAGGGTCTGGATAAACCTCTCCAGCAGGGTCGTCTCATCCTCATCGTCCTCCTCTCCTTCCGCCCCTCCCCTCCCGTTCTCGATCACATCCTCCACGTTGAGCACCGTGGACGAGGGCCTGGTCCTCACGACCACGGACAGCTGCTGGAGGATGCGCCCCTCGGACAACATCTCAAGGAAGTACTTGAGGCTCCGCCGGATGATGAACAGGGCGTTGTACGTCTGCCATGTGAAGACATGACTAAGTAGGAAGGGAAATGAGAAAGGATAGTTTATTAATGCTCATGTTCAATTCGGATACCTAGACAGATGCTAGAGGATGAACTCTTTGGATAGCATCTCCAGAAAGAATCTGAGGCTGTGTCGGATGATGAACAGGGCGTTGTTCATCTGCCACATGAACATACGACTTGGGAAGGGGAGAGGAACGTAAAAAGAGGATGGAAATATTTAGTGGCAGATGCTGGGTGCATCCCATAAATCATCCCATAAAGCATGTATGCACTGTGTAAGTAAATAGTATAGCACTAGCACCACAATTTAAATTAATTATTCTTGATGATTTTTCCTTCATTATAAATTAATAAAGAAGTCCAATTACTTTTAGAAACATACATGGCCATATTGGAATCATGAGTGTTAGATTAATAAGCTGATATACAATGCAAGTAGTTTATGGCAGAATGTCCAAATCAAATCTACAGCATCAACTGATGTTAGTTGTATTAATCAATAGGAGGAATCCCATTTTCTTTGCTCTTGTTCATTCATATTATTATATATTTCTGGTCAGTTTCTTTGTATACGTTTGAATGGATCAATAAGATTATTACAAATGAAAATCATGATTTCTGTGCAGGCCTACTCACTCTTCATTCTGTGCTGATGTTTTGAGCTGCAGAGCCCGCTTGATGAAAATTCTGACAAGTGCGCACAGGTTCCCTGAATGGAGATTACTGTGTGCTGTTGAAATAAGACAAAATAATGCTCACATAACAATTGTTTTATCTAATAGATTTCAAATTATACACTGTACCTATCTAGTAGATACAATTGTACACACAAAGGGACGACCATTGATATCGTCATTAGCAAAAAGAATGGGTGCAATTTGTTTAGACCATCCATTTTCTTTGTCACGTATGCACATGTAGTGGGCATGCTTTTGTAGAGAATGCCGAGATATCACGTTAACTCAATGATTTTTCCAGTATGATTTATTAATGTGATGTTTATTTTCCGAGGGAGAAGTGCTCTTTTGGTTTTGGGCATGTTGGGGCCTAATCTCTCGAATCTCGAGCCCCCACGGATGTATTTCATTGAATTCATTCACTATTTAACCCAGTGCTGCTTACGGGAACCTGGTGGGCTAAGTACAAAGTCTATGGGGATTTTAGAATCTCAAAGTGAACGGGTTAACACTTTGCCAACGGGAACCTAGTGGGCTACATGTATGTACAAAGTCTATGGAGGGGGGGGGGATTCAGAATCTCAAGAGGGAACAGGTTAAATGTGTCTTCACTCACCCAATGTTTTGCAGAGGTTCTGTGACGACTCCTCGATTAGTCTGGAGTCAGCGCTCGAGTGGGGGATCTTGAAGGAGAAGGAGAGGAGTTGCTCCCAGAAGGGGTCCGTGTCGTCGATGGGCTCCCGGCCGACGAACCTCTGCAAGAACTTGTTCTCTCCCAACTCGCTGAGGCTGCTCCCTGTAGCACCCATTGTTTAACTGTTTGTAGGTGTTTTATTCAATGTCTCGGACTAGTCTAATTCAGAGCTTCATAGGACAAGATCTGGTGTTTGCAGATTACTTGGAGGTGTATGCACCATTCACCAACTAGAACTATCCAAACAGCTCCAACTAATGTGAAAGTGGTTCTCCTGTACACTTTCAAGATTCTTGGACTTCCGAGTTCTGAAGTTCTGCTTTATGTAGTCCAGTTCTCTAGTTGAAAGAAGGCTGAAGAAAATATGTCACAAACTTCCAAATCCAATGTTTACAGTTCCAAACACTGATTTCCTCTGACTGAGACGAGTATAAGTTCAATAACTGATCAATGATAAAACTTTACGCTTCACTCCCTCGCATGACATCAAATTGGCAACAATTCAGAAATCAAATTCAAGCCATCATCCTCTCGATTCTTGCAACTGTGTGAAGATAAAATATAAATTAAATATGATGTCATCATTTTATGCCATGGTCATTACACTCGTTTTAGAGTAGTAGAGGTTCATATTTAATAGGAAAGAAACTGATTTTTATCACATCTACTAAAGTACAGTACAGCTCCAGGTTCTTAGGCAGCTAGGAACGGTACAGCGCCAGGTTCTGTATAGCAGCTTTGCAGCACTGTACCATACCTAGCTGCCTAAGTTTCTGAAAAAGTGTTCGCGCATGCGCATACGGATGCATGCAGTTCGAAAAAAGGTTCCGCGAAAGACCCGAGGAAAAGTGATGGAAAGCGTTGTAAAATCTCCCAAATCGCCGTAATTATAGAATGACATGTATAGCGACACACGAGATCGGTGAGTTAAAGTATTATAGTAGCCCTAAATGTATTGATAATGATACTGATAGGGCTACAAATGTCGCGCAAAGTACAAAAATGTTGGTGTTTTAAGTCGAAGTCAACTGATTTTCCGTAAGTAACTTTTACTGCGGACTTATGGTGTTCTTGCCTCTCAAGCCTCAACTTAAGGCAGAGTGTATGGGTTGCGTCTATCGCTAGAATGCCGACAGTGAAAATAACAATAATAATGTCAAAAAGGCCATGAAAGCGATAGATTTGTCGATCTAGCGGAAGAGGATCATCTCCGCACAATGCTATTGAGTATTTGTAACGTAGCTATGTGTGATCTTTATTGTTTGCATATGTAGTCTGAAATAAACAAGAACAAAATTATCAACTGCAGATCTCATTTGATCTCTCATTACTTATCTACTTGTCGGACATCAATCGTAAACAAATTTCAAAACTCAAAGTCACTCAAAGTCCTGGCAAAGACCGGCCGGGACCGTAAGGCGTTAATCCATAATTATCAATTATGGAATTTATGTTTATGAATATGATAAACGTTCACTTTCATGACTTTCTTTAGACTTTACGGCCTCTGGCCCACACATACACTCATCGCCATTCACTTACGTGTTCGAACGTGCTGTTGACATGCACCACATCTTACACAAAATCATGCTACTTCAGTAAGCAGCATCATCACCATTATCGATCACAATCAGGCGCTAATATATTTGTTTTATGCATTAACTCACCATTTCACTCCAGATGGAACTTTCAAAATGAAAATTCTTGTCCAAAATGTGTAAATTTAGTTCATTTTGCGTTAACGTCAACGTAAATGCCCGTTTCTAGCATGCTGACTGTGTTGTAATGGCGACTCGGTTTTTTCTGGTTCGTGTCCGAGTGCGCTCGCTACGCTGCAATTACGTACATGCGACACAATGCATTGCATAGCGATGTTTAGTTACGTGACGCTGCTACTGTGCACTCTCTTCGAGTGTCGACCATTCGAGATCGGATGTTGATCTTCCATCAAGACGTTGACTATTAACGCCGTAATTATGTGAACCAATGTCATCACGCTCTGCTACCAACATACATTCATGTGACTAAATGATTACGCCTTGTAAAAGACTAGTTGAACGAACTTCCATGTTTACATGTTATCACATGTTTACATGGTTATGCCATAGCCAGCCATAGCTGGCGCGTGTACAGTCGGCCTTTTCCTGCCAATTCCCGAAGGAAGACGGACTCACCAAAATTTTGCCGCTGAAAATGCAGATTTGGTGAGCATAGCAGAACGTATTTTGATTAAAATTTGTATAATAAAAAATGATCAAAAGTTGCACTATGCATTTATATATAGCTGGAGCGCAAAAGAAGGGAGAAAGAGAAGGTATGTGAGAGAGAAAAATCGGAAAGGTAGCTTCGACCACGATAAGCACTAGTGTAAGGTAAATGGTTACTGTATGTATATTACAGAACCATCTTACAGTGTAGATGTGCTCTGGCCCACACATACACTCATCGCCATTCACTTACGTGTTCGAACGTGCTGTTGACATGCACCACATCTTACACAAAATCATGCTACTTCAGTAAGCAGCATCATCACCATTATCGATCACAATCAGGCGCTAATATATTTGTTTTATGCATTAACTCACCATTTCACTCCAGATGGAACTTTCAAAATGAAAATTCTTGTCCAAAATGTGTAAATTTAGGTAATTTTGCGTTAACGTCAACGTAAATGCCCGTTTCTAGCATGCTGACTGTGTTGTAATGGCGACTCGGTTTTTTTCTGGTTCGTGTCCGAGTGCGCTCGCTACGCTGCAATTACGTACATGCGACACAATGCATTGCATAGCGATGTTTAGTTACGTGACGCTGCTACTGTGCACTCTCTTCGAGTGTCGACCATTCGAGATCGGATGTTGATCTTCCATCAAGACATTGACTATTAACGCCGTAATTATGTGAACCAATGTCATCACGCTCTGCTACCAACATACATTCATGTGACTAAATGATTACGCCTTGTAAAAGACTAGTTGAACGAACTTTCATGTTTACATGTTATCACATGTTTACATGGTTATGCCATAGCCAGCCATAGCTGGCGCGTGTACAGTCGGCCTTTTCCTGCCAATTCCCGAAGGAAGACGGACTCACCAAAATTTTGCCGCTGAAAATGCAGATTTGGTGAGCATAGCAGAACGTATTTTGATTAAAATTTGTATAATAAAAAATGATCAAAAGCTGTACTATGCATTTATATATAGCTGGAGCGCAAAAGAAGTGAGAAAGAGAAGGTATGTGAGAGAGAAAAATCGGAAAGGTAGCTTCGACCACGATAAGCACTAGTGTAAGGTAAATGGTTACTGTATGTATATACAGAACCATCTTACAGTGTAGATGTGCTCTGGCCCTGGTTAAACTTTAGAATTAGACTGGTTTGTATGTTTTGGACTAATGCATAACTAACTTTGTTAGATTCACAGATAATGTACCCTTGATCATGTTGATTGTGATGTCCCTTTTTACTTGTTGAATGAGAATCTAAATTGGTCTTGCTTTAGAGAGTTTAGAGTTTAGATAATCAAACATGTTCAACTTCAACTTCAGTTCAAGCTCACGTTTATATTTTCTATTAAATTTCAGGAGATACCCATTACGCAGCGTAAAAGTATCCCTACGTGGCTTGTTCTTCCCATTACATCGCTATTGGGATACACGGACATTGCGTTTTTGCAATCCGAATGAGCGTATTATTCACCGCATAACATGCTCAACAATTTCGCTGAGCTAAGAAATGTACTATGATTCTAACGCAAAATACGACATCAGCGTACAGCATAGTCTACGAAAGGTAAAATGTAAGTATAGATATACATACTCATTGTGATAACTATGTAACCATTTTAAAACGAAAGTCGGTATGTTTTCTGGATTTCTGGCTTTACAGAAGAAAATAAAATTCGTCATATTACCTTTCAAGACATGATGCAAAATATAAGCTCGGCAAAATACATGAACATCGACCCTGGGCGAAACAAATTGCGAATTCCCGTCTTAGTTACGCCTAACGTAGGGAAGCTGTGGTCGTAGGCTACGTGTACGGTTTGCGGTTATGACTGGCGGTTGCCGCGGATATGAACATGGTACATGTACGCGCGACTTGACTGGAAGTACGTTCGCATTTGAGCGTGATCGATTAGATCTTGATAGATGAACTTGATTAGGGTCCATGATTTAGATAAATGTTATTATTACACAACTTTGCTGAGCGAGTCTAGTCGAGACTAAAAATGGGGCGTATCCAGTGACATCAGACAACCATTTCACGAAAAAAAGGCAAATACAGTTTAGGGTAAATCATCAAACTCTATGGTAAGTGCCAGACCTGCCCCCCCCCCCCCCCCCCACCCCCCCCTCCCGTCTAAATAATTCGGTAACAACAATAAAATAACAATGGGGGAATCTGTGAAGAAAAATATAAAAGAAATAGGTGTATCGCCAATAGTCGCGTTCCCCCTAATCAGTCAACTTTTTGTTACGCCACTGAGAAATACGTCATGAAATACATTAATGGAGCCCCCGGGGGGGGGGGGGGGGGTACTCATATTATAGTCGGACGGGGGTGTGCGGCTGAGACCTCCGCACCATACCCACATCCAAGGGTCCTTTTGCTGCAAATAGGTACCCATGTCTAAGGATTTTTTGTGAAAAATGGACCCATGTCTAATGATTTTTTTTTTTAATGGGACCCATGTCTAAGGAGTATTTAGGAGCAAGTCCCAAAATCCCGGAGAAAATGAGGGAGAAAAAGAGGGGAAAGGAATAAATGAAAAAAGGGACCCATGTCTAAAGGGTTTTTTTTATTTTATTTATGGGACCCATGTCTAAGGATTTTTTCATGAAAACGGGACCCATGTCTAAGGATCTTTCTTGAAAAAGTCACCCTTCCCAGCAGCACATCCCCGTATACCCAATATACGTGAGTACCCCCCCCCCCCACATCCCCGTATACCCAATATACGTGAGTACCCCCCCCCCCCCCACATCCCCGTATACCCAATATACGTAAGTACCCCCCCCCCCCCCCCCCCCCCCGCCCCCCGGAGCCACACAATGATCCAAGCAGAGCAGAGTAACCATGAGAGTAAAACAGATGGTGGCGACAGAAGAAGTGAGGGAGAGACGAAATCAGTACATAGCCATAAAAACACATAAGCCGGTCATTGAAATTAATACATTACGTACTATAGTGTAATTAATGCCTTTTCTAGTTTACCTCTAAATAATGCAAATCAATTCTCGAATTCTTTTGGTAGGGAGTTACAACATTTTGGTGGGAAAATGTATATTTTGTGTGCATGGCGAGAGCCTACATAATAGGCAAGGGGGTCAACAGCTTCTCAAAATGTGGAGGACATTGTGAGGGAACGAAGCGACCGTCGAGGGAGGAGGGTGTGCAATTCAAGGGCGTCGATTTCTTCTCATGGTTGGGGGGGATGATTAGGGGGTTTGACCCAATGACGATGCGTAGCGTCGTCCACGAGCCGCGAAGCGCAAGGGGCGAATTTTTTTTTTTGGCTATTTTGCTAAGGGGGGGGGGTTTGACCCAATGACGATGCGGAGCATCGTCCACGAGCCGCGTAGCGGCGAGGCGATTTTGGGGGGGCTATTTGCTAAGGGGGGGGGGGGGGGGGGTTGACCCAATGACGATACGGATACTGTGTGGGTCTGGACACAATGATGGCGTTTTTCTATGCACATCACATTTTCACTTGGCAGCCCAAGGGGGGGGGGGGGGGGGGGTTAAACCCATGATGGCGTTTGTCTATGCACATCACATTTTCACTTGGCAGCCCATTGACCAATGGATAAAACTTGTTTAGGGTGGGTTGAAAAACCTGTGGTCGCGCGTGTGTACAGCAATATAGTTGAGTGGCCCCCCCCGGGGGGGGGGGGGGCACATCCCTTCCATGCACAGTCCAGGGGCGTCGATCACGGGGGGGATGGGGGGAATATATCCCCCCCAATATTTGAGGTGGGGGGGATGGTCTGTATTATCATCCCCCAATATTTGGGAGGGTAAAAAAAAAAAAAAAAAAAGTATACTGGCGCATGTAATTGTGGAAGAGGCTACCATAAGCAAAACAAGAAGTGCGATCCGCCCTTTGGTTTTCTGCAAACTTGATTTCATTAATTGTGTTTATCTATAACACGGTAACTCATAAACAAGTTTATAAAACGTGAAATTGATGCCTTAGGTATGCTCCAGATTGCACAATTTCAAGCCCCAAAATGCAAAAGCTTCCTATCGTGGGAGGGGGACACCCCCCTCCCTAACCCCCTCCCCCCTCCCCGTAGATCCGCGCCTGGACTGTGCATGGAAGGGATGTGCCCCCCCCCCCCCTCCCCCCTCCGACGGTAGCGGAGCTTTTGCACATGTTTAAACTAGAAATTGTGTAATGTGGTGCCTTACCTAAGACTGATACATTTTACTTGACATGACTGTGCAAGCTCGAGTGCAAGCTATATGGAATCAATATTGTTATACATGTGTACTTAAAAAACCCTCAGAACTCTCGTTGGCAGCGATAGGGTACAAGCGTAAGGGGGTGAATAAGTTCAACAAGGTCTAAACTAGACTATTTAGAAGGTGAAATGAGTTCGTAGGCTAATGAACATGGACCGGTGTGACGTCGATTGAAATGGAGTATAATATATATATCCGCGAACATCTATACAGTTTCTGGTAGAAGATTGAGGATAAAAATGACACCCATGGCCAGGCGCGCCGGAAGCAGTTTTGGATTGGGGGGGGGCAAAACCCTAAGGGGCTCACGATTTATGTCTTTAGGGGGCTCATGCCCAACCGCACTCACAGGCAGTGGCGTAGCGACGGGGGGGGGGGGGGGGGCAGGGGCGGATCTAGCTTTTTGCTAAGGGGGGGGGGGGGGGGGGGGTTGACCCAATGCATCGGAGCATCGTCCAGCCACAATTTTGTTTTTTGCTATTTTGAACCCCCCCTTAGTGATTTTTTCACCTTTTTTCACTTTCGTCCACGAGCCGAGAAGCGGCGATTTTTTATTGCTATTTTGAATCCCCGTAAGTGATTTTTGTTCACCTTTTTTTTCACTTTCGTGCACAAGCCGCGAAGCGGCGTTTTTTTTGCTATTTGAACCCCCGTAAGTGATTTCTGGTCACTTTTTTTTTTACTTTCGTCCACGAGCCGTGAATTATTTTCGCTATTTTGAACCCCCGTAGGTGATTTTTTTTCACTTTTGTTTCACTTTTTTTCACTGATACATTTTCACTTGGCAGCCCAAGGGGGGGGGGGGAGTTAAACCCCCTAAACCCCCCCCCCCCCCGTAGATCCGCCACTGGAGGGGGGGGGGGGAGGGCACCCCCAAATAATTTGGAAAAAACAATAGAAAACATAAGGGGACATTTTTTTGAAAAACAAGGAAATACATAAGGTGTGCCCCCCCCCCCCCCCCCCTCAATAATTTTGCGTAGACCACTGCTCAAAGGGTTGCCATCTTCGAGTCAGATTTGACATTGCGAGGATAGAGCGACTAATTAGCACGAGGGAGCAAAGTAACTGAGGCGGTGTCCCCCCCCCCCCCCCCCCCCCTCCCATGGTAGGGAGCTTTTGCATTTTGGGACTTGCAATCGGGTGCATAAAAACATGATCCAACAACATAGCCAAAATGAGCCCCGAGGGAGCGAAGCGACCGAGGGCTGGGGGCCGAGCTAGAGGGGGGTGGGTTTGGGAGGGGGTATCCCCCTCCCACGGGAAAGATTTTGCATTTATATACTTGAAATGGTGCAATCTGGTGCATAAAACATAAACAATATGCCACATTTGTATGATCCAACATCATAGCTTACAGCCAAAAATGAGTCCCGAGGAGCGAAGCGACCGAGGGCTGGGGCAGAGCCAGACGGGGAGGGTTTTGCATTTATTTACTTGAAATAGTGCAATTTGGTGCACGTCACACAAACAGCCAGAGCAATAACAGTCGACACATGAACTACGTGGACCGGTACAGAAAAAACCCACCGCAGACGGTACCATACCCAAGTTACACAACAAACTGAGATTATTTATTTGCGCGCGAAGCGCGCAGCGAAAACTTTAAATGGATGTATAACTTAGATTCTAAATGTTATAATTAACAAGTATTGGCTGATACATACCATGTTTTCTTTTCCTTTTCTTTCTTTTCTTTTTTTTTTTGAGGGGGGGGGGGCTTTTTGGGGGGGCAAAAACGCGTTTTGCCCCCCCACTTTTTGGATTGGGGGGGCGGCCGCCCCCCCTGCCCCCCCACTTCCGGCGCCTATGCCCATGGCCATGACCCATGTGAAAGTTTAGATCTACCAACCCTGTATTAATTACTTGGACTTTAGGGGGGGGGGGGGAAGAAAAAAAAAAGACCGCGAAACAAATTGTAACAATCCTCTTTTCAAATTTTCTCTGAGTTTCATGCGTGGTCGACTCAGTCACAAATTCGCACTGCTCAAAGAATCAGATCTACTATAATATACACTGGTTTGATGCACACACAAATAAAATAAAATAAGTGTGCCTGTATATTGTAATAGACACACAGATATACCACGCTGGATTTTCTTTCAATACATTGTAGATCGGAAGTAGGCTACAAAATCAAGTGGATTCCTGTCATTTATTTTGGCACTCACTGAGGGTTACTTAAAGGGATCTAGCAACTTTGTTGATAAAGCAAAATGAGCGAAAATGCAAAGTGATGTACCGCTATCTCATTTCACTTTCTTTGTACACAGCTATAATTATCCAATAGATTCAATCATAAAACATGTTTATATAACGGAAGAGAATTTTGGAAAACCGATCGAAGGATGTGAGAAGGATAGAGTTCCAAATAAGTTTGAAGGAAGTTCAAAATTAAGGAGACAATGCGATCAACCAAGACGACAGAGGGAGGAGTGGAGCTAAAAATGGGGGAGGGGGGGGGGGGGGGGGCTCAATGTTTCGAATGCGTGTTGGGGGGGGGGGGGGGGGGGGCTAAAGAGATGGTTGTCTTCAATGAGTGTTGGGGCCGGGCCTTGAGCTTGACGAGCACGGAATATTTTGCATGGTTTATTAAATTTAATAAGAACCAATAGGCGCTGCCTGCAAGAGGGTGGGGCCCGCCAGTAATGACAAGAACAAGCAACCTCCTATTCTATAAACAAGCAAGAAAGCGAAAGAAGGGAAAACACCCTCCCACAACCCCCCCCCCCCCCCCCCCTCCCCCATCCGCTGGGCCACTGCAGTGGTATAACGACTGGTATACAGCAAGTTTGGGATACTTTACAAATCTCGATGAGTATTCTTTATTATCTTTAAAACATGTTGTTTCTTAGTGCATTTATTTGTCTTCTTCTCAATTTGCGGCCCCAACAAGGGGCCATATACCACTGACAGGGGGGGGGGGGGGGGGGGGGAGAATTATATAAAGAAATTAAAAAAGAAAAAATTATGAGGAAGGTTCCCCGTGCCCCCTTTAGCTACGCCACTGGTGATTATGTGTATTTTTATGAAAGGTTTTTCATAATCTCCTAGTCATGGCGATAACTAAAATAATGATGTATGCTGTCAGTTCACTGTATATAATTATGATCAATTATTAGACCGAAAAATCGTTCGTTAGAACATAGACTAGTAAGTCTATGGTTAGAACTACTCCGCTAGCTTGACGGTCGGATCGCGGGTATTTAACTAGTGTAAAAAATCCCATATATAATAAATCCCATGAAGAGACGGGTATTTCTGTCTAATGATC
>JBAMJV010012070.1:0-5000 GCA_037951105.1 Echinarachnius parma
CTTGCTGGTTTTGTTTCTCAGTGAAGACAGATTGGAAATACGAGTTCAAACATTCTGCCTTGTCCTTGTCAGAGGCGTACAGCTTGGATTCTTTGCGTAGAGGAGGAATTCCGATGTTCTCGGAGCGTTTGAGTTTTACGTAAGACCAGAAAGACTTGGGGTGTCAGTGAGGCTGTTCCGATCACGTTGTTGATGTATTCCTGGTGTGGCATGGTTTACTAGTTTGGCAACTTTGTTGCGGTGCTGTCTATATGCGTGCCACGATGAGGTGCTGGCAGGCGCGCCGGAAGCAGTTTTGGATTGGGGGGGCAAAGACCTAAAGGGGCTCACGATTTTGTTGTGTAGGGGCTCATGCCCAACCATGCACACTCACAGGGGTTTGCCAACTTTGAGCCAAAGCTAAGGTGAGAGTGAGACATTGCGAGGGAGCGAAGTGACTGAGCGGAGGGAGTGTGTGGGAGGGGGTGTCCCCCCTCCCACGGTAGGGAGCTTTTGCATTTTTGGACTTGAAATTGTGCAATCTGGTGCATACCTAAGATATGAAATTCGGGCTTAATTAACTGTATCTGGAAAGCGTGTTATGATTTGATCGACCAGAAATGTTAAATATATTTTTCACGAAGAAAACAAATAATTGAGATATTTGGAAACCGTATTTTGTTCCCATGTTTATATTGATAAATATAAAATGCAGCGCATGAGCGCAAAACAAATTTCTTGGCAGCCAAACACAACATTATTTACCCACCTACAGACAATAATATTGACCCACCAGGCTCCGATAGGCAATGGGATATTATTCCCGACAATAACATATTATTCTGTTATTGTCGGGGATATTAACCCATTGCCTATGGGAGCCTGGTTGGGCCTGCATTAATTCTATGAGGATTGCAAAAGCTAGAAAGGAACAGGTATTTCGTTCCACCGGCAGCTGTTAATTTTTCATAATGTTTTATTAATTGCCTTGTCTGTATATATTCGGCGATTCGATTATCATTTTGGTAAGACAAATCATGATTAGCTGCTAAAAAGAATGTTACGCACCACAATAAACAGGCTTGGTACGAACAGTCACGTCACGTTCACGTCACGTCACGTGAAGGTTCTGTACCTTTTGTGAAACAGGTCACCCAAATCTACGAAGTGTTGGGTTACGTGACCCAACAGTTTGTAGATATACTATATGCAATTCATGAAAGCTCACGTAAATTGGCGCTTGCGTAAAACAAATTAATGTAAATTGTCGTTGAGAAGAGACTAATTCTCGGTAAATTTAATCGTGAACGAACCCGTCCTACCTATACTGTAAATACCAATTATAGGCGTACACAGGCCTGGGGGCAGGGGGATGGACACCCCCTACCCCACCCCCTTACATAATTCAAGAAATGTCTTGGTCTCGGCCTCGAAATTTGTGACCGGTCCTGGTCTCGTCCTCGGATGCGGTCATTTTCTACGGACACCCCCTACCCACACTCCCCCCGCTTACTTCAATTTGTCTGACGAAATATACCCCCCCTACACCCACCCCTTGACAAAATCCTGGGTACGCCACTGCCTACAGGCCCCCTACAGGTAGCTAGTTCGAATGTCAAATACATGAATTGATTTATTTAATATTGATTGGTTGGTGTGATTGTTTCATTATAATGATTGACTGATTAATTGATAGATTGACTCGATTCAATAACCATAAATAAACACTATTAATCAAATCATTGTTTTATTACTTTTTAAACTCATTGATCACTGCAACTCACTCACTCACTCACTCACTCACTCACGCACTCACTCACTTTCGCCAGTACGCTCAGACGTCGAGCACGGGAACTTCAGGCGTATGCGAACTGAATTGTCCGCTGCGTGTAGCAATTCAGCTGGAAATCAACATTTGCCAAAATCCACGCACGACACGTCTTTAGAAATACTCCAATAACAAGACAAATAATGCAAGTGGTATGGTTGTACATTACCTAAATGACAGAACTGCATATTATCGTCTCAGATTACTCTGAATTATGCACGTACATATTATAAACATAATGATTGAAACGATTTGATAAGGGGGTATCGGCATTTTCGTCGACATTTTAAAATCTCTTTGCGTGTGTATGTCTAGTCTTAGTAACAAGCGTTTGCAATTTAAAAAATCTTGATTAAACGCTCACGTCACGATTTGGTTAACGCGACACTTCGAGTTTTACCGGCATGGAAAACGACAAATTGTTGGGTCACTTTACCCTACACTTCGTAGATTTGGGTGACCTGTTTCACAAAAGGTACAGAACCGTTCACGTGACGTTAACGTGAACGTGACGTGACTGTTCGTACCAAGCCCAATAAACATGATAAAACTGTATTTTTGTTTAGGGTGTAATGTTATACTGTCTGGCACAGAGCAAGGCTCCCCACAAATGATGTACAGTGCGAGTCAAACAAAACGAAACCGGACTTTGATAGCTTATAAATCCACAATTACAAACATATATATGTTGATATTGGTATCACATTAAAGCTTGGGAAATTGCCTTTAAAATGATATATCAAAAATTTTGAGCACTTTACGCATCATCGAGCAAGATCTTATTATCCAAAGTCATGCAAAAACTACCCGTGTCCAAGTTTGCCGTCGTCTTGTTCTAAACACAACAAAACAAGTTAAGTCCCCTCTAATCAAAATAGCATAACTTTTTAACAATAAAGTTTTGAGCAAAATAACTTGGCAGGATTGTTTATACACTTATTGAATAACTTATGTGCGAAAATAAAATTGGTCCGTCGAGTCACGCATGAGTGAGCACACATTAAAGGCAAAATGTTCACTTTTTGACTCTTGTGACTTTTGAAAAGTGACAATTTTGCCTTTAATGTGTGCTCACTCATGCATTACATGGCGGATCAATCTTATTTTCACAGAGAAGCTAGTCAATCAGTGTAGGAACAATCCTGCCAAGTTATTTTGCTCAAAACCTTATCGTTTTGTACGCTATTTTGAATAGGGGGGACTTAGGTTTTTTGTTGTGTTTATCATGAATGAATGCTTCTGTTTACGTTTTTTTCTTCAAATTAACATTTCAAAAATATCGTTTGGTGAATCACAACAAAATATCAGGTGGTTGCCAGTTTTGTCATGTTTATCAGGGTGGAAGGGGATCATACACTGTCCTCACATCAGCAACCACACTGTTTGGAGGGAGGGGCCCCTGAATAGGACATGCAGGATGAAGTTATCTTTGACAATCAAACAACAGATGCAACCATTCACAAAACAAGAACACTGCAAACTTGGACACGGTAGTTTTTGCATGCCTTTGGATAATTAGGTCGCGTTCGGTGAAGCGTGAAGTGATCAGAGTGTATGATATATCATTTTAAAAGGAAGTCCTCAAGCTTTAACATGATACCAATATCAACATATATACTTTTGGATTTATGGATTTATAAGCTATCAAAGTCCGGTTTCGTTTTTTTGGACTCGCACTGTATAATATCATCTTAATATGCGTACACATCGTGGGGAGGAGGAGGGGGTGGGGGACCAGGCGCGCCGGAAGCAGTTTTGGATTGGGGGGGGGGGGGGGCAAAGACCTAAATAGGTTCACGATTTTTGTTGTGTAGGGGCTCATGCCCAACCATGCACACTCACAGGGTTGCCAACTTTGAGCCAGAGCTGAGGTGAGAGTGAGACATTGCGAGGGAGCGAAGTGACTGAGCGGGGGGAGGGTGTGGGAGGGGGGTGTCCCCCCTCCCACGGTAGGGAGCTTTTGCATTTTTGGACTTGAAATTGTGCAATCTGGTGCATACCTAGATAGGAAATTCGGGCTTATGATTAACTGTATCTGGGAAAGCGTGTTATGATTTGATCGACCAGAAATGTCATATATTTTTCACGAAGAAAACAAATAATTGACACACTAATAAATATGCACCCCAACGCACACAAATATTGTATTTAGTGTCATACACAGTTCCAACATATACCATATGCCACATTATGTATGATCCAACAACATAGCCTACAGCCAAGAATGAGTCCCGACATTCCCGAGGGAGCGAAGCGACCAAGCGCCGCTGGGGCAGAGCCAGAGGGGGAGGGTTTGGGAGGGGGTATCCCCCTCCCACGGGGAAGATTTTGCATTTATATACTTGAAATGGTGCATTTGGTGCACGTCACACAAGCAGCTAGAGCATTGCCAGCCTACACGGGAACTATACGTGGCCCGGTACAGAAAAAGTACTCACCCCATGGCCAAGACCATACGCAATTTACACAACAAACTGAGATAATCTGTTCGCGCGCGAAGCGCGCAGCGAAAACTTAAAATGGATGTATAGATTAGTTGTTGACGTTAGAATTAACAAGTCTTAGCTCATACTATTTCTTTTTTCTTTCCCACTCTTCTCCTTTTTCTTTTTTTCTTTTTTTTCGGGGGGGGGGGGCTTTTTGGGGGGGCAAAAATGCGTTTTGCCCCCCCACTTTTTGGATTGGGGGGGCGGCCGCCCCCCCTGCCCCCCCACTTCCGGCGCCTATGGGTGCTGGGACGACTTCGTGCTTTTTTGAAGAGTCTGTCCCTCTTCCGCATATGCCTTTTCAAGCTGTGATTAATCCAAGGGAGGTGGAATCTGTTCTTTGTCATTTTAGATGGAACATAATCTAACATGCAGTTGTTGAGAAAATTTGATATAGTGGTCCAGTTTTCATTGACAGAGTTGAGTTCTGGGGATGACAGAAGAAAGTTGGTGGTGAACTTGTCGACAGCATCCTTGAGCCCTTTCTGATCGGCCTTGTGGAACTGGAAGACTTTCCTGGGTGGCTTGGGAGCAGTTCTTGGGTTACCCGAGAAGGTAAATGACACTATGTGGTGGTCCGAGATGCCTGGGTGAACACATACCTCCGACACCAGTCCAGGATTGGAAAGGGAAGTGTTTTGCTTTTTGATGCGCCTTGTTTGACCCATACATTTCCTTGAATGAATGAATGATCGTTTATTTCCAAC